>WBNO01028935.1:132375-157443 GCA_013400575.1 Peucedramus taeniatus | reverse complement strand
TGCAACCTGAACTCATTTAATTCTGAACAACTATTCTTTAAAAGGCTAAAGTAGATTACACTTGCCTCATTATAGGAAATCTAAGGCTTATTTGGGCTCTAGATTTTTTTTCTTGAAACAAAGTTTCTTATAATGAATTCCGTCGTGATGCCTGTGGATTTTCTTGTAGCAGTGCTGTGAGAGCTACTTCTTAATTGAAAACAACTTTAGAGTTGGAAGGCCTCTGTGCCTCATACTTTGACAAAGAGTACTTAGCAGCATAACTAGCTCAGAAAATTTGTTAACTTGTTCCTGTCCTCAGCTAAATCCTTCAACTTGTATGATTATTTGGGGGTTCCATGATACGTTGGAGAAGTGGGTTAATCTAGTTTTGAGTAGATGCATTTTTCGAACAGTTTCAGTGTATGGCTCCACAGTGGCATGTCTTGTCTGTTGGTGTGTGGTGGAGTGGCACACACAGAATGAATGGAAAAAGGGCATTTTTAAAGCTGGTGCCAAAAGAAACCCTTCTACCCTTGTTTTTACTTGTGTGTTAAAAAAGATTCTTACTCTTTTCCTGCTTTTATCTACCACAGTTTATGAAGAGCCTAGATAAATTAGAAGCATTGGTCTTCTCCTTTTATTTCATATCATGAATGTCTTAATTTTAGGCTAGTAGTTTTGTTTTTGCATACATTGTTACAGTAGTCGTGGGAATTTTCTCTTTGACTTCTGGAAATACTTTTTCCCTCATTCAGGGTCTTTGTGCAGGTTTGGGGGATGTAAACTTTCTCCAGTGTCTTTTTGGTCAGATCTTTTTTGGGGCTAATTTTGAAATTGTACTATTAGATACTGGAAAGTAATGGTAATTGCCTTTACAATTCTTCCCAAACTTTCAAAATTTCCTCAATGGATTTTGTATAGAGAAAATCTCTGAAGACTTTGTACAAAGGATGTTGCTTAGAACTGTGGGGGCTGTTACATTTTGTAGCTTACACTAGAAATAGAAGTAACAGAAGGGGTTTTTGTTAGAGGTTATATATATTTTTTTTTTACTCCTGTCTTTAGGAGAAGAAATAATAGCATATAAACCACCTGGATTCAATTTGATGTATCATCTGTTGAATGAGTCCCCAATGCTGGAACTTTGCCTTAGTTTGCTAGAAGAAGGGGTTAAGCAGCTTGATACTTACGCTCCGTTTCCTGGTACGTGCCTAGTTAAAATGTATAGTAAGCTCAAATGTATAGTAAGTAGGATTTAAAGCTGACATTGCATATCTGTAACTTGATGTTGTATCTCTTGCATATAAAAACTGTATTTTGGGGGAAGTTTTCCTACTGGTAAATAACTGACAGGTTTTTTGTTTTTTTTTTTTTGTGCAAGGCTTGATGAATGACATTTATGAATGTAGTCTATTTAGCTTCTCCTTTGTATTTCTCATGTTCTTTGTGCACTGCAGGGAAGAAGCATTTAGAGAAAGCTGTGCAGTATTGCCTTGCACTTCTAAACTTAACCCTACAGAAGGAGAATATTTTTATGGATCTGTTGCGGGAGAGCCACCTTTCCCTTATTGTCACACCACTAGAGCAACTGCTTCAAGGAATCAATCCTCGCACTAAAAAGGCAGATCATGTGGTGAATATTGCTAGGTATGTACAATGTACTGAGAAGGGAGGAGCTTTGGAGGCATGGAATTGTTTGGATCCTGGATCCTTTCATTGGTTTCACTAGCCAGTGCTCTTTACACAGAACATCTCATGAATTTTTTTTTGGTCAGGGGAGATGTCTTCACAAAGTGGTATGATCTGTGATTGCCTAGTGCAAGATTGGGGTCTATATTTATAGTTTTTCTTTTTGAATTTCCCCCCTCTCATGATTTCTTCCTGTCTGCCTTATGTTCAATGATTCCCTTGCATATAATTTCATTTTGCCCCAGACTTTGGTTGTCACAGAGTGGGAAAGTTCAATGAATCTGGTTGTTGGCCATGTTTTACAGTATTGTCCATTATTTACTGTATTAAATGCCTTCAAGCAGTTGTTTTAACTTATGCACCAGTGTTTAATGTAGATATTGGTTAAAAAGAATGATAAAAATTCCAGGAAAGGTTATTATCCCTACTCAGCCCACTCATCTCTCCCAATGGAGGAGCAGTCATTATTTCATATAGAGTGAAATTTTGTTTGAAGCTTTAATGTTAACTCATGTAATTTGATTTGTAAATGTTTTAGCTCTAAATGTTGTTTAATTTCTTATCTGTGCATTACCATCTTGAAAAAGTTAAATTCTCAACAATTTTGTTGCCATAATCTTGTGTCTTTGAAGGTATCTTTACCATGGAAACAGCAATCCTGAACTAGCTTTTGAAAGTGCCAAGATTTTGTGCTGTATTTCTGATAATTCCAACATCCAGATAAAATTAGTTGGTGATTTCACACATGATCAGGTAAGTATCTGTTTCTTTGAATCTGGAAAGAGAAACCGATGGAGAAATACTGGGGCTTCATAATGTTTCTTTAAAGGATAGGTTTCTAGGTCAACTATATTAAAACTGTATTTTGTTTTGTATCTACCCACATATAAAATGTCTTTTACTGTGGCATTGGAAAAACAATTACTTCATTAATTGAAAAAAACAAACTCATGTATGTTTTCAATAAGAAAAGGGGCAATATTAAAAGGGGCAAGATCTTTTTGTGACTTTATAGTCTTCAACCTGTGAGAAGAATTTAGCATATGTAACAACAGAACAACAGCAGATTTTTTTTTCTGTTCACTGGCTAATTTCTAACCTGTTCTTAGAACAGCTGTGACTCTTAACTCTTGCTTATTAAATTGGTTATATAATTTTTGTCTAAAATTTCTGTCAACTTACAAAAAGGGAATTATGAAAACTATTTGGTTTAGTACTCTTAAAATTGTCTTCATTTCCATCCTTCTGTTGTTGAATACAGAGTGTTAGCCAGAAGCTGATGGCTGGATTTGTGGAATGCTTAGACAATGAAGATGCAGAAGAATTGATTAATCCAGATGAGGGTATGTAAAAGGCTTCTTAAAATGGCCAAAACAGTTGTCTTTTGCATGGAATGAAATTAATGAAAGAAATGTAAAAAGTGCTCTTAAGTCAGGAAACAATCTTCCTCTGTTTTCTGTGGAATTGGATCTTTAACAGAGTGAAAAGAACCCGTGTTTTGTTAAAGTGTGTCCACAGTATGATGAATCAACTCCAAACTAAGTCTGTTTTCAGAGGACAGGTATTTAACATTGCTTTGGATATATTATTTACAGCTGTATTAACAGTAATTTGGAATTTTGTTCTTGTATCTCTTTGCAGTAATATAATTTCATCCCTCAACATTCTTGTATTTAACTTGAAGACACTGAAGATTATTCTATTAGATGGACTTTTTACTTCATTAGTCATCATATCTGCTTTTTCTCCTTTTTCTTTTCTTTTTCTAATCAAGAGCTGGAGCCGGAGAAAAAGTGGGCACAAATCCATCATGAAACAAGGATCCATATTCTGAATCTGCTTATCACCTCTCTTGAATGCAGTCCTCCCAGCCTAGCTCTGTATCTCTTGGGATTTGAACTAAAGAAACCTGTCAGCACCACAAATTTGCAAGATCCAGGTACGAAGAGGAGAGGTTGATCTGCCATTAACCAGTTAACAACACTGAGAATATTTATTGGGAAATTCATAGGGAAAAGCAGTTCCTCTTCAATTTAAGAATAAAACAACAGGCCTTGTTCAAGTCCTCAAAAGCTACATGAAAAGATGTATTAATACTCAAATGCAGCATTTAAATAACTTTAGGATTTCTGTCTTTGTTTAAATTAGATTATTTTTCTCTTTTGAGGTGTCTTGGGTTGCCCACGGACTTGCCTTCATGCTATTTTGAACATACTGGAGAAGGGTACTGAAACAAGGAGTGGGCCTACAGCAGTTCGGGAATCTCCTCATCTTGCAGAACTCTGTTACCAGGTATTCAGCATATTTTCTGTTGGTATATACTGAAAATAGATTGAATAAAATTGGCTACTTCTTGGTTGGTGAACACAGATGGTTGATGCCTGATAATAGTTTCATTTCTAAAATGAATATGTCAGTTTTTTATATATATTGAAATATTTCTATTTTATCTTCTTCTGTTTAAAAAAATCTCTTGCAGCATCACAGAAATCAAAGGATCTGCGCTCACATCAGAACCTTGGAATTAGGATATACTTATAAAACTTAAATATTTTTTGGTCAGCCTCTAAGTCCATTGAAACATGTGCCAATTTAAATTGAACTTTTTTTTAAAATTTTGGAAGTGCAGTATGATAACAAATAACATAAAATTCCAACCAAAGCCAGTCTGCTTTATTTTGTAGCCATGAGAGAATGTACGTATGTGTGGCTGAGAGGATCAGGTGGGGGAGACAGCTGAGTTAGACAGATGTGTGAGGTAGCTGATGCACATATGATCATAGAATCATACAATTACACACTAGTATCATGCTGAAAGTCCATAGGCTCTAGAAAGGATTTTAAACATTAAAAACAAAAGGCAATTCTGTAGAAGCAGGGAGAATTTATTACATTTCCTGTCTTGGTGGATGTGCAGACAGAAAAAGGTTGATTTTTAAGTGAGCTGAACAAACAGGCTGATCTATTGTCATGTCATCAAACAGCCGTTGTGGTCATCCACATGCTGGTAGTTCTTTAATATCACAATTCAACATCTGTTACAAATAATATGTTTAACTTTGAAGAAAGCTGATGGAAAATTTACTGTAAATACTGGCAATATTGTTTGAACAGTAGAACAGTATTATACTTCTTTTGATTTGGTGGTTGGTTTGTTTTAAAATAAATTTCATACATGGATATCTACTGTTTTTGATTGTCAGGTGATCTATCAGTTGTGTGCATGCTCTGACACTTCAGGTCCAACTATGAGATATCTGAGGACCAGTCAGGATTTCTTATTCACTCAGCTGCAGTACTTGCCATTTTCTATCAAAGGTAATTTTTGTGCTATAATAAGATTGTGCACGCTTAAAATTCAATGCATTTTTGACTCCCTAGGAGTGAAAGAACAAACATAGGTAGCATTATGCTATCTGCTAATTGCATTATGCAATTATGCAATCTGCTAATTGTTTAATTCTGAAAAAATTGATCTCTCCCTACTTAAAAGTTCTGATTATTAGTGCTGAACTTCTGGAAAAGAATGTTAGCTTTGGAATCCACCAAGTCTCCAAGACCACATCCTAATCTATATTGCAATTATCATTGTAGTTTTGTTAGATCATGCTACAGAAAAAAAAATTGAAAAGTAAGGATATTATAAAGAACTAAGGGATTATAAGGCTGATAGTTGTAACCACCTGTGTTGCCGCTTTCTTGAATAAAGTACTTTTAAGCTAGTAGGTATGTTTTATAATTCAAATCAAGATTTCTCAAGTGTCTTAAACTGAATAAATGTACTTTATCAGATGCTTGACCATCAGTCTTTTGTTCAGTGACAGTAAACTCAGCATTCAAGTACATGTATAAAGTGCTTTAGATGCATGCATCCAGCATGTATAAAGTGCTTTAGAACTTAGGAATCTAAATTAGACAAATATAGGAAGATTCTAGGAGACGTGTTCCAATCACACCAATTTTGATTAAAGCTATAGTTCACTTGGGTAAATGCCTGGTTATTTTCACTGAAATTGTAACTGACTCTCTTGGCTTATGAAGCACTGCATTCTTCACAGTGACTGTTCTAACAGTTGGTTGTATCCAGTTTTGTTGTGTACGTGTATATGCTTATTGTATATGTGTGTATGATTTGTTTTCAAAATAACCATGTGTTCATTTACTGGCTTTTGTCAGATCTCTGTCTTTTTGTGTTGTAAACAATTGGTAAGCAAATAATAACTAATGACATCCTCTAAAAGCTTTCTCGAGTGAAAAATGCTTTCCTTGGAGTAAGTAGTATTATTTATGCTCAGTTTTATAATTGTTGCCTTATCCTTGTCCAGAACACGAGATTTCAACACTCAACCAAATGTCTTGGCTAATGAAGACTTCAGCTATAGAAATGCGAGTGACATCTCTGAACCGCCAGCGCTCCCACACACAGAGACTGCTGCATCTCCTGCTTGATGACATGCCTGTGAAACCATACCTGGGTAAGAGGAGCTTATGGTAAGGGTAAATAGGCTGGAATAAATGGAGAATGAGAGACTTCATTTGAATTCTTTTCTTCATAAGCTTGTGACAGTTTATTTGTGGTATAAGGTGTGGAATTGCCACTGGAGATCTGGGAAGAAAGATTATGGTGGTTGTAGACTCCAAAGTGAAAGAAATCAGGGCATCGTTTTGTTCATTGCTGATAGAAAAATTTAAAACAATTTTGAGGTAGGAGGGGGAATATTAAAAAAAAATTTAAATTGTAGAATAATTTGTTTTGAGCTGTCGTTCAGAATCGTTACAAAATAGAGAAGGTGGAGGATCTTCCATGGTAAACAGTTTAAGACAGAATTTCTCAGTCTGTCACAAGCTCTCAACCCTCTCTCGCAGAAGACAAGTAACTACACATGAATATTGCTTTTAACATTATAACATCACAAAAGTGTTATTTCATCCCAATGTGGTGTAAAATTCAATGTTAAATAAAAAGGCAAGATTTCACACTTTTAGAATAGGGTAGAAGTAAATTAAGAAAAATAAAACCCAATGGCAATAAAACTCTTTACATGAAGAAAGTAGAATAAATGGAAGATGTTTTAACAGGCTACTGCAGTATGGTGTTTTCCCTTTCTTTTATCAGCCTGAACACTCTCTTCATCCTTGTGAGGATCTGAGTATGGGAAACTGTTCAGATATGCTACTCATTTTAAGGTGTCCATCCAACTGCATTATTCATACTGGAGAGTGGGATGTAGGCATTTCTAGTATTTTCTGATCTGTATATAATAATTTGATAGCTTTTGTCAGTTAAATATTTTTTTCATTTGAGTAAGAGTTCAAGTCTTTATTGTGTTAGAAGACTTTAATGTGAAAGGTTTCTCAGTTTATCGCTGTGCTCTATCTTTCACTATTAATAAAGTAGGTAATATTTTTCACTTAGATTTGTTTTTGTAATTTATTTAGTATGTTTTATTACCTTTAGCTGATGGTGAAGGAGGGATGGAAGATGAAAGTCGATCAGTCAGTGGATTTCTCCACTTTGACACTGCTTCCAAAGGTAACCGTTATTACTGTTGATTATTTATTAGTAAAGTGTGTCTGCTCCTGAACAAGCAGGAGGGTCACCTCCTTAAAGGACCCTTGGGAAAAGAAAGTAATAGGTGTTCTAAACAGCAGCAGTACATGAAACAAAGTTAAAGAACCTTGATACAGATGGCTGGAGTGAGTGAAAAACGCTGAACTGGAAAGGCAGTTTGAAGAGTGTGTTTAGGTATCTGTGCAGGGATGAAATGGGAGAATGGCAGCCTATCAAATTTATTGCTAACAGTAGAAACAGTGAGACTGTTGCTAAGGCTGAACATATTTGTATTTTCATGACAAAGAATGTAAGTCCCACATAAATAAATTCAGATTTTTTCAGGTTTCTCAACAAAAGACTTCAGTGGTTTTAATTGAAAACCAGCCTGGTTTCATTTAGGAGAAAAGATTAGTCTTGTGTTTGTAAATATTGGATGACATGCATATATAACAGGAGAACTATACAGTATAAGACATCTTAAGAATTTAAGGCCTTAGAAAATGTTTTTAAACCTGTTACGTAGATTGATAGCACTTTCTGAAGATTTAATACTTTCTTTTGAAGCTTTACACATTAAGGTGAAGATTTAGATTTACAAAAGTAAATTAGACTCATTTTGTTTATTTTTTGATTTCCCCTTGATACTTCTGAATACAATTTGAATTGATTTGCATTTCCAGTACGCAGAAAGATCTTAAATATCCTGGATTCAATTGACTTCAGTCAGGACATTCCAGAGCCCTTACAACTGGATTTTTTTGACCGGGCTCAAATTGAGCAAGTCATTACTAATTGTGAGCACAAGAATGCACGTGGACAAGTGGTCTGCAATGTCAAGGTTAGCATTGGTCTTTGTTTTCAAGTTGCATGTGCTATTTTATATCTTAATAATAATAAAAAAAAGTCAGTTATGTTAGTAATACTTTGAAACTTGCTTTTGCATAAAAAGTGTATGTTTCAGATATGTGTTTCTTTGGTTGCCAGTACAAAACAACCTAGCACTACTTGTGTGTACACAATTATATGTGCAATGTTGTTGTGTACTGCGGTAGCTCTTGGAGGCTTTACTTAAAATTGTGTCACATTGTGACAAGTACTTGACAAGTGTATTATAAATAGTCCTGAAAAATTTGTGACCTGAAAAAATGAGTAAAACTTGTTTGAATCCCAGTATTGTGTTATTCTAAATGTTGTATTATTCCCCTCTGCTTTCTTTTTCTGTCCTATTAAACTGTCTTTAACTCAACCCACAAATTTTACTTTCTTTTTCTTCCAATTCTCTCCTCTACCCCACTGAGGCAGGGAGTGAATTGCAGTGTGGTGTTTATCTACCTGCCAGGTTAAACTGTATCATCATTTAAGTTTCACTTTTAATTTCAGTACGTTCACAGAGTTCTGGTTGCAGAAGTCAATGCCCTTCAAGGAATGGCAGCAATAGGCCAGAGACCTTTACTTATGGAGGTAAGTACAGAAAAAGTTAACTACTGTTTGTTTTTGCTCTTGGTGGATTTTATACTCTGTCAAGTAGTCAGCTTTACTATCAAAGATTGTGCATTTGAGTCCTAACTTAGAGTTAGTAATTCCTGAAGACAAAAACCCTAAAACTAATAAGCTAAGGTACTTCTCACCATACTATTCTCCAAACAGCTGGCCTGTAGTCTGTTTTCTTTTTTTCTTTAACCTCTTCCCTCCCCATTAGTGATAACAATTGCAGCTCCCACCCCACTGTACAGAAAGCAGTTATGCACTGATGTCAAGATTGGCTGTTCAAGTACAAGCATGTTCATCTTATGGCCAAGATCATTTTACCTTGCTCTCACAAGAGATGCAGATTTATTTCTCCTTTTTTCTACACAGATATAGTTTCAGTGAGCATGGAGATTAGTTATTTTCTGAGTTTCCTGCCATCTTTTAAATTAAGTCGAAATTGGTTAAATGGATGCAAAAGATAAAGGAGAAATTTCTCAGACTAAATGGGAAAAAAAAGGCACAAATAGTTTCTTCATAGTTGTTTTTGTTTTGATTTCAAAGTGCTAGAAAAGAATTTTCCTGGTAGATTCTTTTTTTCCTATGAGATTGAGACATTCATGATGTCAGCCCTGTGAAAAGTAGCTCAGAAACAGAATGGGCTACCTTATTAAAGTAGCAATAGGAGCTTGTTTCTAGTAAGCTGAAGACTTAACATTTTATTCTGAAGACTACTACTAACAGAAAAAATTGTCATGTAGTCTGTCCTTGGCATGAATTTCTTTTAGCACATTGTAACTGAATTTCTTTGTGGCGGGTTTTCAGGAGATCAACACTATTCTGCAGTACGTAGTGGAGCGCAACAAGTTACTGCAATGCCTCCATGCCAAGAGGCATGCTCTGGAGTCATGGAGACAGCTGGTGGAAATTATACTCACTGCCTGCCCCCAGGATCTCATACAGGCTGAGGACAGACAGCTGATTATCCGGGATCTGCTGCAGGATGTGCATGACAAGGTAGTGCTCTGCTGGAAATCAACCCTCTTCTTGAACTTTGTTGCTGCATCTTTTTATGTGAAAGTGCTGCAATTTTCATTGTAATCCAAAAAGATTTTGTTTGCCTTTAGTATTCTTTTTAGTTTTCTGATTGCTGCTATGCTGAAGTAGAATACACTTTGGACAGAGGGATGCTCTGTATTCTTGCATAGCTACTGTTGAACTGTGAACCATAAATTGACAGATTTCAGAGGCATTTCAGTATCATCCAGCATGATGGTAGTCTGGAAAAGGTGTGTGAAAAAGAAACTGCCTGCTTTGATGAGAAACAAAGAACTTACTGAAGGCTGAAGGCAAACTGCTGCATTTACTAATTCACTGCATTTAGACAACTCACTGCAAATCCTGCTGCTGCTGCTTTTGAAAAATTAAAGAGTTGAATGAAGTTTCATAGTAGAAAAACTGAAGATTTTACAATTTGAAGGGCTTTTGGAAGTGTGAGAGTTTTTCTTAAAAGTCTAGGAGTTTTACTGCTGAGTTGTAGTAATAATTTTTGAGACAGACTGGACAGCTACTACTGACCCATCCATTCTAAAAGAATTTAATGAAATATCATTGCATTTTTTAGTCTCCTGGGGCATTATTATTTTTTTGCTTTATTGCAAGAGTTGTGTGGTTTGTAGTTCTGATTAACAGAGTTTTGTTTTGATAAATATACATAAAAGTGTTCTATATTTTAAAGGAAAGAAGTAACCTTTTTGAGTTTTGTTTTTGTTGCTTCCGTTATTTTTTTCTATAGGAATTACATAAAAGTTACCTATTTTTAGTGGAGTGCTGGTTTTGTTTTTTATTTGAACTGAATTGAAAAAACAGGAAACAAGGAAGGCCTTCACTAGCTAAAGAAAATTCTTTCCTAAAATCTTTTCAAAGAGGAAATTCCAGACTCTTAATTTTCTGTAACACCTTGGTGAAGACTTCTGTGAGGTTGAGGAAAAAAAATTGTTACTATTGAAAATAATTGAACTACTGTTCAAAATGAATGTATTTCTTAAAAGGAAAGCTCCTTCAGTATTAGTGATAAAGATACCAGATTTACCTTCCAAATAATAGAGTGAACAAAAACAATACATGCACATTTCTTGTTAGTGTTTTTCCACATTGTCTTAATGCTTCTTTGATGCTCAACCCCTTGGGTTTTTTAAGTAGTATTTTCACAGTTTTAATGGTAATAAAATACCTGTATAGCAAAGCAGATACCAGTTCCTTCCCTAGCTTAGGTTTAAATATTTTACTAATAAAGCATCTCAAATGTCAACACATTTTTTCCCTTTCTGCCATCCAGATTTGATTATCAACCTGCCTGTGATTTATGTAAAAAAAAAAAAAAATCCAGAAAGCTAATGGTCTTCTCATTTAAAATATGTTCAACTCAGGTTTCTAAACAAGTTTCTGACATTACTGATTTTGATGTGTTTTAAATACTGTCATGTTAATGAAATCCTTATGCATACATAAATACTTGTGAGAGCCTAATTTAATCACTTTAATAACTCATGAAATCAGACACTTTTAAACATTTTTTTCCTATGCCTTTCTTTTTTTTCTGTTCTTTTCTTTTTTTTTACTTCTGTATTAAGATCCTAGATGATGATGCAGCTCAGGAATTGATGCCAGTGGTGGCAGGGGCTGTGTTCACCCTGACTGCCCACCTGAGCCAGTCTGTGAAAACAGAGCAGAAACAGCCACTTGCACTCCCTATGGCAGGACAGTCCCAATATGTCTTGATGCTGGATGGTTCTTTTACCTCATCACCTGGCTCTGAGAGCATATCCATGGGTTTTGCTTCTGTTGGTGACTCCTCCCTCCACATCATCTTAAAAAAGCTGCTGGATTTCATTTTGAAAACAGGTGTGTTGACTTCTGCAGGGCATATACATGAATTCCAATTGCCAAGAGTTAAAAGATGGGCTGAGCTGCTTTCAGATATTGCAGTGAGGATTTTTGTTACAGTCAGTTAGGTGGATCTTACATGATTAGTATAGATGTAAGTGATGTTAATAACAAAAAAAAGTTAGCAAGCACTTTTTAAAAAAAATCTGAACAACAAACAGAAGAGAGATACGTAAATGACTATGAAGAAAATTTCATACTTTCATTCTTTTGGGACAGCATAAACGTGCTGAATTTACTCATAAATACACTTTTATGCAAACAGTAGAACTTCACCTTAACAAATCTAGTTGTTTTATTTATTTCTGCCAGCACTGCCATAGGAAAGTTAAATTAAGTGCCAGTGGAAGATGGTGTTATAGAATTTACATTTGTTTGATTTAATTGTGAATGTTTCTTGTTAACAGGTGGTGGCTTCCAGAGAGTGAGGACGCACCTTTATGGATCACTGCTTTATTATTTGCAGATTGCCCAGAGACCAGATGAACCAGACACTTTAGAAGCAGGTATGGTCCAGCTATATTTGGAAAAGAGCGAAAAATAAGTTGTTATTAAACCCTGGAGGGTACAGTTTCTGCATGCTGAGTTGTCTTCTGGAAATAGATGGAAAACCTCTTGCTCTAAGAGCCTCTGAAAAAAAATTGCTTAGGCCTTCACATCTTTATGTACATTCATACTATAGTGATCCTATATGAAAAAAACCAAAACAACAAAACAAATTCCAAAGCAATTTGGAAAAAACTTGGGAAAAATTTGGAAAAAATTTTGAAAAAAAAGCACAAAACACCAACCACACAAAAAACCTCAAAACAAACCCCAAGGTTTGTTTATTATTTCATACTCTTTCTCTTCCATTGTCTGAAGATCCCCTTAGGGGGGAAACAAACACAAAAGGCTCACACACACCCCACCACCATCCCCTCCCAAAAGAATAAGCAAAAAATAAGCCAACCAAAGTTGCTATTTATCCTTGAGTGCTTATGGTAAATAGCACATTCTCTCTGTGAATGGCTAAATTACATGAATTGTTAGTGTTTCTAATAATTATTCAGACAAGAATTGAGAAGAAATCTTGGGGCTAGTTACTTGCATGCAGACTTTTTCTTGGCCTGTGTTTTGAGCTACAGTAGTAAAAGAAAAAAGACAAGCTATGAATTTGTTATGACCCTTTTAAAGCATATGACTGACTTTGGTTTCATTCTCTCCCATTTAAGTCACTTTGTTAACTTAGCTCACACTGAATGCTTTGGTTCCAGTGAAAGTTCATAGACTCCTAGGATAGTTTGGGTTGAATTGGAAGTGACCTTAAAAATTATCTCATTCTAACCCCCTGCCATGGGCAGGGACACCAGACCAGGTTGCTCAAAGCCTTATCCAAACTGGCCTTGAACACTTCCAGTTTTAGGCCTATTAGTTTATCTATGTAACAAGTACTGAACATTTGAATAATTTTAAGCAGACTATTTACAAGGGTCATGTATGTATACAGGTCCACACTTTTTGCTCAGGCTGGTCTGTGTGATATTCAAGGGAGGATGGATTTGTAGAACATTTACAGTTCATTTAAAAACCCTTGACCATTGTTTGGGGCATTTCTGTTGCAACGTGTGGAGAGAATGCCCTGAGGGATGTAGCTAAGTTAATGCTAAGATGCCTATCTTTGAATGTTTTAAATTTTTGTTTTATTTGCTTTTTACAGCTAAAAAAACTATGTGGGAACATTTGACAGCTCCTGAAGATATGTTTAGTAAATTACAACGGGAAAACATGGCAACTATTGAGAGTTATGGGGCAGCTCTGATGGAGGTGGTCTGTCGTGATGCTTGTGATGGCCATGAGATAGGCCGGGTAAATGAATCTATTCTTTTAAAATTACTGTTCTGTTTGTTTTAAAGAACATCATCTGTGCAGAGATGGGAAGTTTCATGAGGTAGAACTAGAACATTTCTATAGATACTGGATCTGTTTCCTGTTTCTGTCCTCCCACGCATCCTTCAAGCTGCTGGAAGTAGAGCGATACATGCATATTAATTCTTTTCTCAACAAGGCTGAGTGTCCTATTGTTTAAAAATAAGGGTAGAAAGCTCTGCTGCAAAAGATGTAGGTAGGAACCTCTGTGACAGTTATTTGTTCATATTTTTAAGTCATGGACTTAGCTTGGGAAGATGTGACTTCATGACAAAGTAATTTCTCATAGTAGCAAGTAGCTGAGAATCTAGTCAGAAGGCAAACTAATTTTAAATAGTAATCATGCTTGAGGCAATGCTTCATTAAAATATTTTGCCTCAGTTATTGGTCAAGAATATCTGTAATGTTTTTTAAAATAGTAGGGAAAGGTAATTGCCTCATACTATACTAGTGTCAAGAAATCTTAAAATATTTCTCACATAAATTATTGCATTTGTAGTGACGAAATGCATTCTGCTTATAAGAAGATGTTAGAAGAAACTGCTTAGCATTTCACACTTCCAGGTATTTATTAAAAATCTTATACGTTTAGTTCTGTTTTGATTTGTTTGTTTTTCTTCCCTCATCCCAGATGCTGGCATTGGCTTTACTGGATCACATTGTTTCAGTAGACAAGCAGCAGCAGTGGCTGTTGTATCTCTCGAATAGTGGCTACCTGAAGGTGCTTGTGGATAGCCTGGCAGATGATGATCTGGCTCTTCAGAGCTTGCTCACACCTCAGCCCCCTTTGCTTAAGGCGCTGTACACCTATGAGTCCAAAATGGTAACAGTACTTTAGAAATGATTTTGTGTTATAGTGTTTATTTTTTAATTTTACTTTTTAGTAAAAGTTGTTTGCCGACACTTTGCGTTGATTGTACTCAGAGATATTGTTAAGGAAGCTTTCCTGTCTGACCATTGAAGAGGACTCTGGCAGTCACACTTGCACCACCAGAGATTTTTAACTGCTGGGACCAAAGCCCCTTCGTAGCGAGTGGCTCCAGTGGGAGCACTGATGGGTGCCCCACTTTACCCTCACCACACTCACACACTCAGACCAGGGTTCCGTACTGGTTTGACCCCAGGTTTCCCAGGGCAGTCTCAGACATCTGGATCCTTAAAATGATTTAATCATGGTGCAACAACAGAATAAGAGCTCGAACTGGTGCCTCTGAGGAGGGACCCTGGACAAAGGAATCCCTGGGTTTTTATACTCTCAACAGTCTGTGTGAGTCAGTCTGGGGTCTTCAGTTGAGTCCTTGTCTCCTGCTGTATCTCTGAGTGTCCGGTCCTCTGGCTGGTGCCCCATGTCCCTCATGCCCTCTGTTTTGCAAAGGGTGGGCAGTTCACAGGCTCTTGCCTGGGGCTCCTGCCACCCAGAGCTCAAACTGCAGCTGCACCGCAACTGCACACTGAGCTACTGGCACTGAAGATATTCCTTAAGGATATTTTACTAAGATAATATATTTGAAATGATGTTAAAATCAAGTGAGAAAGTTATAAGTCTCATTTTGCATCTCCATAACTTAACCTTCTCTGCTCTTGTGTAGGCATTCCTCACTCGAATAGCCAAAAGTCAGCAAGGTGCGTTAGAGCTGTTGCGGTCTGGCGTAATTGTGCGGCTGGCACAGTGCCAAGTGTATGACATGCGACCTGAAACAGACCATCAGGGGTAAGTGTTTCTTCCCTGGCTGATGGTGAAACCGTAATACAGTCTTCCTGGAAGCACATCACATCTTTTTATAGCCTCATGTTTTTTGAGTAATGATTTGTGGGTTTATTCTTTGTGAGTAGGTTTCTTAAACCTATCGGTTCAGTTTAAAGCTACCTTTCAATGAGAGGAAAATTTCAGATGTGGGTATGAGGTTGTACTTGCATGCTAATTACTTAGACTACATAAAAATTTATTTGATGTCTCTGATAAAAATTATTATTATTAAATAATTTATACTGTAATGTTTGACAAACAGCTTACACTGTAAACTTATTTTGTCGGCTTTGCGGTTGGTGAAGTGCAGAGTCTGTCCTCCACCATAAATCATTGAGAGAGCAGTGAATTAAATGCTATTTCAGGAATATTTTATGATGTGTTTTAAAAAAAAAAATTCATAGTTATATATGGCTTGGCAAATTTCTTGATGTGTTGCCATGTTAGTCATTGTGAGGTGATTAAGATAAGATCTCAGAAAAGGAAATTCCATATTTAGGGGAAATTACCTGGGTTGATTTCAAGTCTTGGTCCCTGTTTTAAACTTACAGTTCTTAGTGACACATGGAGAGTTCAAACACTTTGGAAAAATTTAAGACTTAGACAAGGTATACTATTTGAAAGTTCCAATTAGACATAATAAGATTGTTTAAAACCTTCAGGACATTTGTGGAGGACTGTATTTAACAGTTGCTTTAGAATTAAGCACAACTCTTCCTAAAATATTTGAGAATACCTAGTTTTATATACCAGTAAGCAGGTATCATATTTCTGCAACAAAGTTACCTGGTTTACTGTAGCATAATACAAAGAGGAAATTTTTTCCTGCTTAAAGAAAATGTCAGGCAACAGCTGTGTATCATAAATGTGTTGCTTTTCCAATATAAAGTCAGTTCAGGTCTAGACATGTTATTGAAATGTGTACATTTTTAGGTTCTTGAGTTGCTGAGGCTCTGCCTTACTAGTGGACTTCACTCTTCTTGCACTCTTGATCTTTTTTTTTTCTCCCTTTTTAAACCTCCTAAGAATGTATGCAATGAGAGATCCCCCAGTCTTCATTCCTGCTCCAGTAGAACGTTATCGCCAGATTCTTCTTCCAGCTCTTCAGCTGTGCCAAGTGATCCTCACATCCAGCATGGCACAACACTTGCAAGCTGCAGGACAGGTAAGTTCCAAAACATGCTTGAGTATCATCACTACTATTGCTCACTCAAATAAATTATATGTGCCTTTGCTCTGATAGTAAGTTGTTGGGTTTTTTTTAAATCCCATCCTCACTGGTACATGAGAACTTTTAAAACTCTTCAGAAGCATTATTTCCTCTCTGCTTGCCATTAAATTTTGAGTCGTTCATATTTTCTCTTTTGTGGTGCAGGTTTTGCAATTCCTAATTTCCCATTCAGATACTATCCAGGCAATACTGAGGTGTCAAGATGTAAGTGTTGGATCTCTCCAGGAGTTGGCCGCCCTGACAGGAATAATCAGCAAGGCAGCATTGCCTGGTAGGAACTGTTTTGAAGTCTCAACCCCATTTGCATGAATGTCAGGCTTTGTTTTCTGTAAAGAAACAGTAAGACAGAAGAGAATATCCATGACAATACAGATTTTTTTTTTGACATGTAGAACTCTGAGAAAAATAAAGAAATGTTGAATATTTTTTCTTGAAGTAAATATGCAGTAGACATAGTGCTCTTACTAACTTCCCATTTTCTTTTCATCATGCTACCTCACACTAAGTGTCTTGGAGGTGACTTACAACTAGAAGTGCTCAAAGTATCTGTGGTATCTTCAAAAAACAATTTTTATTCAATAAGTTCTGTAACTGAGGAAATTAAGATAGAAAATTGTTTGCATGCCATTTTTTTAATGTCTTCTCTGGTTTTATTTATTTAAAATATAAAGTTTCCCAGGAAGAAGCACAACAGATTAGCATACTGCCATTTCTCTTGGGTGACTTACCTTCACAAAGGGATAATAATGACTGTGATGGATGTAGTGGTTTCTTCTGCATGCTTACCAGTTCAAAATAACTTCTCTATTTTGATTTAATGGTTTTCTTTGTTCAGGAGAGATGTCTGACTACAGTAGAAGAAATGCAGAGCTGTAGGTTAAGCCCAGGTGCTTCTTTGCTTACAGTATACAGAGCTTTGCACAACAGCTGTAATTTCCATGCCAGCCTCCCTTCCTCCTTGCCCCCATTTGATTTTTTACTGGAACAGTAAGCTACATGCTCTCATGCATCTCCTGGTAGCTGCATTGATATCTGAATGTTTTGCTCAAAAAATATGCAAAATACAAGTTGAATGGTTGGCAGAAATATTTCTGATAAATGCTTGTATTTAAATGTATATAATGCATCTGTTTTAAAAACCCTAAACAAACAGTTACTTAATGGCTGTATCTTTTATCAGGAGTGCTAAATGAGCTGGACATGGATGTTAATGAAGGGACACAGATGGAGCTACAAGGACACATAGGGCGATTTCAGGTAATAAAGTCATATACTTAACCCATGTCCTTTCAGAATTGGCTATCTAGATATGTTTCTTCCTGGTTTTTTACTTTGAATAGTAGCAGTTGGGAAAGAGATGTTTTCCAGCATCAGCAAGAATATGTGAGGGCCTTTTTTGTGGTAGTGGGTTTTGGTGGTCTGTTTTTTGGTGTCTCCCCACACTTCCCTGTGCAGTAGAAGAGATAACATTTGGCAACATCAGGGTTGCATCAGGGACTTTGTTTCCCTTCCTAGCTTAGGACTTATGTGAAGAGAAAAATTTGAAGCCAACACCAAAGCATGTGAAGTAATGCAGAAACAGTCTGTTACCACTTTGGCCATAAGCATGTCTCCAGCTCAACAATTTGGTGTATCAGACATGCTAGTGGTTTTTCTATTTGTTACTGAATTAGTTTCTGTACTCTACTTTTACCAGACTTCAGATTTTGTTTGTCTATATGGGTAAAGGTGTTTTAGGTGTGGGAATGGGTAAACCTAAGCTGTCATTGATAGTATTCTGTATAATAGTCTGCAAGAGACACAATAAAAGTTGTGCACTTGTGAATTGCACTCAATCTCATTGGCAGTGTTTTAGGATGACATTAATTTCTAAATAAAATCAAATAAGTTAAAATGCTAAAAACTTAAAATTTGTTTATAAAGTGCTGGAAGTTTTATCTTCATTGCTTTATTAATATTGTGTTTTAAGGGACTTGTATCACTTAAGTGAGAAGAATAGTGCACTTAATTTGTTGAGATGGTAATTTAAACGTTCATTTCTTATGGCAGCGCCAGTGCTTAGGACTTCTGAGTCGGTTTGGAGGATCAGACAGGCTACGTCAGTTCAAGCTGCAAGAAGATAACGTAGCAGGAGACAGACTGAACAAGAGGGATGAAATTGAGTTGGCCATGCAACAGGTAAGGACACAAGATGCAAGAAGCTTCAGTCTCAACATTTTACCTCTTGTGCAGATTTGTTTGGTTATCATAATTTCGTATGATAGTGGTAGCAGATTTGTTTGGTTATCATAATTTCGTATGATAGTGGTATTGCTCTACACTGGTTTTAGTGTGGTACAGGAGTCCACATGTTATTTAAAGTAATCCTTGAAAATGTATTAACTTACATTTCCATTAGAAACCCTTATTGTTTTGCATACAAACTCTGTGGATTTTGAAGCCTTAAATTGATCAGAAATGTTCAAAATGAAAGCTGTGTATAGAGGGCAATGGCTAACACTAACTTAAAGCCAAAGGGGACTTGAAATTTTCCAGAAATTTTAGCTAGCAGGTTTGGGAAGGAGGCAAATTTGCAAGTCCTAGACTTGCAGTAGAAGAGAATTTGTAACTGATGAGGGAATAGAATGACATTCTAGCAAGAAGAGAGGAGCAAAGCATGTTGATCACTGACATTTGTCCATGTAAAATTTAATGCTTCAAAGCCTGTAGATACTCTAATTGACATCTGTCATTGTTTTTTCCTTTGTTGGCAGATCTGTGCCAATGTGATGGAATACTGTGAGTCACTGATGTTGCAGAGCGCCCCCAGTTTCCAGCACACTGTTTGTCTGTTTACTCCCAGCCTGTCAGAGTCAACCAACCGAGATGGGCCTCGGCAGGGTGAGATTTTTGTCTTGCTGTTTTATGAACCTAAGCAGTGTGCTGTCTGGGCTACTAGAAAATAATGAACCAGAGGCTGTAGTTTCACATATTCTTTAAGTCACTTTTTGCCAATACTGTAGCTGCTCACTCTCTCATTCTGGAATCCATGCTTGTTCAACCTTGCGCTAAGCCAAATCAGGAAACTAATCCTAGTTAAACAAATTGATTTTTTTATTCACAGCCTCAGAAAGATATGTTAGTAAAGAAATGTGTGTATGTAAATAAATAGCACAAGACAGGGCAAAGTCAAGATCAGATTTCAGCATCTATGCTGGATTACATTATTTTAAACTAGGACCTCATTTATGACATGTAAGATGTGTTTTGATGCTGATTGGAACTCTATTGCAACACATAGCAAGAGTTTACATTGTGTTATTATGCAGTTGAATGGCTAAAAGATGTAAATAGTAAGTCTTCTAATCTAGTTACATTTCCATTTTGTACTCAGTACTGCACTGGGCTGACTGCCTTTTAGTACTGCAGTCACAGAACTTTTTGCCTAGGCTTATATTTATGTTACATCTGACAAAAGTGGGAAATATACTTGCCAGTGCTTTCCTGTCTTTCACTAGGTTATTGACAGAGAGCATAGCCTATTGATTTCTTGGGGGTTTTTAGTTTTGTTTTCTTATCTTCAACATCTTGTCTAGATACAGAAGTACCAGTGGTCCCATATTGGCACTTGCCTGGCCTGGGCATTATTGTTTACCTGCTGAAACAGAGCACTAGTGATTTCTTCAGTTTCTATGACAGCCATCGTCAGAGTGTTAACAAACTGCAAAATGTGGAGCAACTGCCACCAGATGAAATAAAAGAGGTAATTGTTCTTCTGACTCCGTAGTTTCTGTATTGTAGTAACTTGGACACAGCTGTAACAAAGGCTCCAAAGCATCTTTGATAAGCAAGTAGTTCCACTCCTTGTGCATATTCTTTTCTGCTGTTGGTGAAGGGGGTCCATAGAACAAGTGATCTAAAACTTTAGGGAAAATATTTGGCTTAACTTTGTAAAAGTTGTGATTTTCATTACAGTTGCTTGGAGATGGGTTTCATTTTTTCACTTTTTTTGTCAGCAAGGTTATGCAAATTCAAAATAGAGAGCAAGGTTGTAAAGAAATAGTAGCTTAGAAGAAAGTTCTTGATATTAATAAGTAATCTTATTTGCTTATTTCTCTTGATGTTATGTAATTTGCTACTGTCCTTCTGTTTTATCTCTTCCCATCACAGTTGTGTCAGTCAGTTATGCCAGCTGGGGTTGACAAGATCTCCACTTCCCAAAAATACGTATTGGCAAGGCGGCGCCTGGTGAAACTAATAAATAACCGAGCCAAGTTACTCTCCCTCTGTTCCTGTATCCTTCTAAAATTGAAATGACCCTCAAGGTGATGATCCAGAAAAGCAGAGAGATAGAAACAGGGTTTTTTTTAACCTTGATTTCTGACCACTTTGAACAAAAATTCTTCGCAAAAAGTAAATTTGAAATACCTATGAGGGTATTGCTCTGCTATTGCCAGAATGTAAGGATTTTCAAGTTAGTAATTCCCATTTTGAAACCCAGCTAGGACTTTCTGCAATATACTAATAAAAGAATTGTTACAGCCCAGCTCTTAAATTTTAGTGTCCAGATCCCATAAACATTCACACTTGTCCAAGTGTGGTGGAAGAAATACTTTGAAAAATAATTTTGATGTGCCTCTCATAATAGGAATTCGTAGTCTTACAGCCAACCTTGCATAAACCTAAATCTCATAAGCACCAGTAATTCTATGGAAATAACATAACATTCTATGTATGACAATATGAATTGTCATACACAATTCTTTTGTGTATGACTTGTAATAGTCATGTGTATGACTTTTGTGTATGACTTGTAATAGTCATACACAAAAGAATTGTCTTCAACAGATCTGAATTTTCCTCTGCAACCTCCCTTGGGAGTGTTCTTGCACACTTCTCTGTTGTCACCTAAGATGTTACTGCTGTGCCTGGCTTTATGTGTCAGCTTTACTTTACTGTATGCAGCTGAGGTACCTTTACAAGCACTCCATACTCTGCTCTCCTCCCGAGGGCTGGATTGAGGCTCTGCAGGGTGATGAGGACAGTGAGTGTGAGCAATCCATCACTGGGTTGTGGCAGTGAAGGAGCTGACAGGTGGTTGAGCTGACATCTTCAGCTGTTTCCAAGTGTGTAAATATGCTCATACAGTAAATGTACAATCCAAAGACAATCAGATTGGAGTCCTTCACTGAGATGTGTCTGTAGATATCATAGAAATATGTCTCTTCATTCTTTGGCGCCATCTGGAACACTACCTACTGCACTGCACACCCACTGACTCCCAAGACCCGCTGCTGTCCTCTAGGATGTCATTTAAGAAAGGAAGGCTGCAAGGTAAAATTTCTCAAGCATCAAAATGCCTTTGAACATCTTCTTATGTTTAGCTTTAAGACTGATTTCCTACTATTAATATCTTACCTTTTATATTTAATAAAAGAGATTTTGTGAGATTTGGCACACCTTTGGATATTCCACTGGAGGATTGGCAATACTGATATTGTTTACTCCCAGACTTCTGGGTTTTGTGTATTACACATAACCTCCAAAGGAAAGTAAAAATAACTATTTTTTTTATTTCTGCTCTTCAAACTGACTGAAGTTCAGCTAATACAATCAAATAAGTGATCCAAAATAGTTTGTAGGAAAATATTTCAATATAATCTAAGATGAAATTATGAAATAAAGTTAATAATGGTGGTTTTAAAAGTATGTTTAGAATTATAGCCACCATTGATTGACCAGAGGATTTTAAGTTTCTTGAATTTCATCTGTTAAAAAAAGAAAGAAATGGAAGGAAATCAGGGAGAGTGGATTTGTGGAAGAGTCTTTTGCATAAAGTGCCATGTTGTGTGATCAAAATTATTTATGAGTCACTCTTTATGCATTTTCTGTAAGTCATTTAAGGTAAAAAATAGCATAATTTCTAACGCATAAACTTACTTTTGGATCAAATTGGAGCACTGTTGAAAATTTGTTATATGACTTCATACAGAGATAGTGTGGGGCAGCCAACATAATTTTAACATTTTGTTTTCTATTGCCAGATTCCTTTGGTTCAGAGCCAAGCTTGGATTTCGGTAGTGGACTGAATCGAGTGAGCCAGCATGATATAGAACAGGTGAGATGTGACAGTCTGCTGCAGGGTACAGAAAGCTCCTGGCTACCCTCCAGCTATTAGAAGCAGTCTGACTTGTTTTCCCACTTCTGAACAAGCTGCAGTAACACCAACAGCATAGAACTTAATTTAGGATTAGTGAAGCAAATTCCAAATTGTTCTGGAAAATATTGTGAAACAGGTGGCACTTTTGCTACTGTGTACAGATCTTTGAATTTTAATATGAAGAGTTAAATAAAAAATTAGCTATACTTGTAATGTAGAGTAATCATTCTTTTTCTCTTACCAGCCAGTCAAACGGTGTTTTTTAATAACAGCTTTCCAAAAAACACCTTGAAAGATATCAAGATATGACCTGCAATATGAAGGGAAGTTTCTCAATTTTCTGTGATCAAACTGTTCACTATGGGTCAGCTTCAGCTAGGCTATAGAGAAATGAGATCAAAAGGGTAACAGGAACTGAGGAGACTATAAAATGTGAATGGCAGAAGTAATTTCCACTTACACAGAAATTAAATAGTTTGTGTAAATTTGATGCAGAAGTGGCAGGAAAAAAATATATTAATGAATCGCACTGAAATTTCTATGACTATGCAGAAAGAAACTGTTCTTCAAAACTGCAGTCTCAAGTACCTTTATAAGATCTAGAACTGTAAGAAAAGTTGCCATGTGTTTTGTGATGACGCATGTGTCATTTATTTTGTCCGTTCAAAAGTAAAGTGTACAGTATCATCTTGGTAAAATACTTTAAATGTGGTTAATTCAGTGACTCTTTACATATGCACTGATGAAAAAATGTTGGTGCACACGAACTCTCTAGAGAGTCCTTAAAGGACTAGGAAGATTTTAATTGGAAGATGTGTTTGTAGGACTCTGAGTGAAGAAGCTGAATTATAACCAATAATTCCTAAAACAGAATAAGTAGTACTTTATTAGAGAAGTCAGAAAAACCCATTCTTTGGAAAGCAGGTCAGAGAGTAAATCATAGTGAAAGGGTTGACAGCAATGGATGATAAGCTGGCATTTCAGGAAGAAAAGATTTTGTATTGATGACTGCATCAAATCTCTGTTTCTCAGCTTCAGATTGAAGCCGCAAACAGCTTTGGTGAATCTTTGCAGAAGAAGCTCCTGGACATTGAAGGTTTATATTCCAAGATTCGTTCACGGTACACCTTTATTCAAGCTCTTGTTAGACGTATCCGTGGTCTCTTAAGGATATCAAGGACCTAAAAGACACTTGCTACATGCTGCTTGCCCTATGAAGCTGTGTACTAGGGCAGGCCTTCTGGATCAAACATTTTCTAAATACTGCCAAAATTATTTTGTTACATTTTTTTTATCCCTGTGGATGAGTTTTGTGTATTCTTTCTTAACTTGACATAAAAAATAAAGGATTGTTTTCAACTGAGTTATGAACAATATAAAATTTCAAGCAAGAAAGAATTCTAATGGAGAGCCTCAAGGAAACAGGAAGTTCTGCAGCTGTGATGATACTACATTTGTTGATGCTTTCAGAGAAAACTAAAACATCTTTGTCTGTGTTGTTCCTGTTTCACACAGAGATCTAATGAAACCATTGAGTTCATGTTTCATCACTTGCAGATTGATACTGTGGTGTGGATTTTATATTCATTTTGCACTGTGATTGCTAATTTCTGCTTCCACTTGTCCTGCCCTTTTTTTAGCTGGAAGAAGTACAAGCTCCTTCTCTTTGAAAAAGTTTAAATAAGAAAAATGATAAAAGTTATGGAAGGAAGCTGCTATAGGTTTGGTTCTTGTGGCTGGGAGAGTAAAGGTTTCTGTGCTTTTCTTGGTGCAACACAAGTATAAGGACAAAATAAAGTGCATGGGGAGGAAGCCAGTAATCGTGAATCATTGGTTCTGTAGTTAGATTGTTCTCCTATGAGACATTCATATATCCTTGTGTCTTCTATAAAAAAGGCAATTAAAAAAAGCATCATCATTGAGATCTGTTGCACTTCTCCCTTAACTCAGTCTGAGCTTACAGCCCTGTTCATGTGTGCCTTGTACATTATGTTTCCTCTGAGTTTTCATTATGTATCACATTTGTAATGATTTTTTATTTACTTATCTGCACAACCTAATTACATGGCTGACATCATTTTGATGCAGGGGTGATGACAGTGCTGCTGTCAGGTGAGGCCTGTTACCTAATCCATAGGAGCAGCTTCCTATCAGTGTTTTACACAGCGGGACTTTGACTGTTGACTTCCAGCAGGGAATTTTTCTTGTTTCTCCCCCACTCGGAGAAAACCAAGCCCTAATCCGAGAAGTGTGCTGGCTCCGAGGAATCCCCGGCCCTTTGGAAAGCAGGCCGTGGTTCCGAGCTGTCCGTTGTGTGGACGGAGGGTCCCGTTCGCCGCCCGGCTCGGTGCCAGCGGGGAGGCCCCGGGCCGGTGACGCCACCGGGACCCGCCCGCCGCGCGCTC
>WBNO01028935.1:49848-132170 GCA_013400575.1 Peucedramus taeniatus | reverse complement strand
GGCCGGGCCCTGCCCGCGGGCCGGCTCCCGGGCAGCCGCCCCTGGAGCGCCCGGAGGCCGCGGTGGAGCTGCCTTGCGATGGCGAATCGTCCGAGCAGCGGCAGGAGGGTGTGTTCGGTCATATCCTCAGGCTTCTGTACTCCTGATACCTGGCAAAATTAAACTCTGAATCAGGGTTTGGGCTGCTAATAAGGAATAGAGTAGGAGATGCAGACTGGTAAATGAAGTAGAGGGAATATTAAAGAGCGGTCCTGAATCTGAGGGTTGAGTGATTGAGGTGAACCTATCCTATTGCAGATGGTATTTGAGCAGTGTTTTAATGTGGAAAAAGCATACACAATAGCATATTAAAAGAGGGAGTGAGAGGTGTCTGGCGGCAAGCAAAGTCACTGACCAAAAGAATTTTTGAATTTTAGGCCTCCATGCAACCAGTGGTAATCTTCTACTTGTGATGTTTCTATTGAAATATCTTTTTCCAGCTCTGTTCCCTTAAGGTTATTTGCCTGTCTGGCAGTAAGAGGTGCCATGAGCAGCACTATGCAGACTGGCAAGTGATGGTCCCTTATACCTTCTCCTTGTTTTCCAGGTCTGTAGCGTGTATGGCTTCTGTAGTGGGATGGGCTTAGATGAAATAAAGCAACTTGTTTTCAGTCTGAGTTCCTTCTGAAGTATAAGCTGGTTGCTCCCTCCTTTCCTTGGAAAAGCAGATGCCTAGACAGGCAAACATAGGGTATAATTTTTATCAAAACATCTTTCAGTAAGATTTTGGTTGCAAATCTTCTTAATTTGTCACTGATATATTTATCAGTGTTGTCAGTGATTCTGGCTTGTTGGATGTTTCATTACCTTTTGCAGGCTTTAAGTGTGTTTACAAAATTATGATTTAACATTAGATATGTTTGTTATAAAAATTCTTGGAAAATAATTATTTGTTATTGGCTTAGAACATCAGTATTCTTTTTATGAATAAAAATCTAGTAGGCATAAATCAGATATTAGCCTGGCCACAAGTATTCTTGCATGCATTTACAGAATAAATGAGATGCTGGGGCAAGCCAGTTTTGAAAAAAAGAATGAGAAGGACATTTAAAATCAGCTGCTAGACTTTTCTGTAGCATTAACCTACTTGATTTGGTGCAGCTTTGCTGTTTGTAATGAACTAATTTAATATGTACCTACTGATTTATACCTTATTTTAAGGAAAAAAGAAGTGTATGGTCCTGTGGAAGACCAGAGACATCTTCTGATGCTGAATTCTTTCAGGCTTCTTTTGGTCCTTGTTTAGTCTCTGGCACTGAAAAGGTAGAGTCTGATACAAGCCAGAAAGAAGATGACTCACATTTTGGCAAATGAGAGAAAAGGAAAAAATAAAATTGTAAGCGCAGTGAGATTTGATGCTGCTGCAATGTGATTTGCTGGAGTGAGCTACCATAAAATCATAAAATGGCAGCATAAACCAGGAGGACATGATGTTGTTGAGCACCCAGCCATCTGGGCAACAACCTGGACTTGTCCTTTTTTACTGGAGAAGAGAAATGTCTTGTAGGCCAGTAAGAAATGAGATCAGTCTGTCTGCCTTTGCATATCCTCCACAGAGCTGGCTGACACTGAAATGTCCTTCTCTTCTGGCTTTTGTAGGGGGCTTTTTCTCCACCATCTTTTCCAGCTTGTTTGGAACTCGAGAGATGAGGATTCTCATCCTGGGGCTGGATGGAGCAGGAAAAACAACCATTCTCTACAGGTTACAAGTTGGAGAAGTTGTTACCACCATTCCAAGTAAGTGATCTGCCCATAGGGAGAGTATTTGCCTGGAGCCTGGGATTTGCCTGTAGCTCTGACGCATAAACTTTGCCAGCTTAACTTACTACATCCTACCTTCATAAACAAAAGGACCTTATGTTGTGGGAGCCTTGCACTGTTGTGTCTCAGAACTTTTCTTGGATAAAAATATTACAAAAGAATATTTTACGCTGCCTTGCAAAATGCAAAAAGCATTTGACCTCAAGATTGTTAGCATGATTTTGCAGGCTGTTCGTGATAAGTCAGCATTCAATAGAGGGTGACTGTGGACTGTATAATTCTTTTGTTTCCAAATATAGCTATTATATGAATTTCAGAGGTCCTTGTTGTACATAGCATGGTGTACCTTTTTTTTTTTGACACGATTAAAAGGTTTTTTTTTGGTTAAATGAACACTTCTGTTTAACATGGAGAAGAAATCAGATGATATAACTTTACATTCTGTAGAAAACATAACTCAATGTGAGGTTTCAAGGGAAAAGATGATGCTTATTTTAAAAAATGCACTGATTTCACCACTTGTTTTGGCGTTCATGCAGCCACACCCACCCCGTGTGTGAGCCCAAGTGTTGTGGCCGTGATCACTCTGTGTAACATGAGGGACAAGGGATGCTTGATGTTTTTATGTTCCTTTTGTGTCTGTTGTGTGCCTCCTGAATCTGACTTTGCTCAGATCTCTATTACCTTTTAGAAGCCAACAGTTTGCTGGCACATAATCTTTTTGCCTGAGGGTTTTGCTTATTTCAGCTTCCATAAATTTTAAGCTGCCTGTGCCCATGGTTCACTTCCCTGAGCTGGCAGGACAAGGAATGACATAGGTGATACTGCAGCCTTGTTGCCATCTTCCAGACATCAGTATCGAGTCCTATCCTGAGAAGTTGGTGCTGCTTTGGTTCTGCTGTGGCTCTTGAAAGAGTGCAGACCTTGTGTGGACAGAAGGACACATTCCTTAGTGCTCTCTTGCTGTCAGTTGTGTACTTGGTTATCACAGCAGGCCAGTTCTTTAACCCTTGCTCTGTTTCTTTTGGTGGTTTCAGACACACTGCTGTTGATTTTTAACAACCTTAGCATTTATTACAAATCTCTACACTTACAATGTGGTTTTATTAGTTCAAAAGAAGTTTCTGCATTATTTTGAGTCATGTTTGTTGGGGTAGCTTTTCAAAGGGCTTGAACTTAATTATGCAGCTACTGAGAATTTTCAGGTCTGAAAATCTTAAACGGAGTGCTGTGATATTCTTCAGAAAAACAGGAAAATCACCAACAGTGAAATTGTTTAACTTTGTTTCAGCAATTGGCTTCAATGTTGAGACGGTGACCTACAAGAATCTGAAATTTCAAGTCTGGGACTTAGGAGGACAGACAAGCATAAGGTAATAGATTTCTTAAAGTCAATTAACTTTCTCTAAAAAGTGCCAGGTTTTTGGAATTCTCATAGCAGGCACTTCTGAAAATTCTTTAAGTTTTATAAAGCCCCATCTCAGGAGAGCATTTTCATCTAATGGAATTCAGTTTGTAAAACCTGTGATGCGCTACAGATTGGAAAAAAGCAAGCCAGAGTTTTCATTTGTATTCAGTTTTGCTTTGAAAAACAAATTTATTAGTGTAGTAGGCAATTGAGTAGCATTCTGAGAAAGAGTGGAGGGGCTGATAAAAACCCAGAAAGATACATCCTAGCTTTGCATTCTTGAGAACAGTGAAGTTGGACTTAGGTATAGATGGTAATTTTTTAGCAAGCTTCACAAGTTTTGTAATGAGTCATTAACACCTGTATGATCCCCTTGTGATTCCTTTTTCAGTGCTTAGTAGCAAGGTGCAGTGTAGTTAGCTAGTAAGGAAGGTGCAGTTATTGAGATAAAGGTTCCTTCCCTTTTTAGTTTCAGTACAGTAATTCTGAAAAAGGTGATTTGTTTTGATCCTTGTTAATTACTTGTCTGTATTAATTAGTCATTTAAGATTTCTCTGGTGATCCTTCTTTGGTGACTGTAACATAGATGCTTGTATCTTTAAACTTTCTTTGCTTTCCCTCAGTTATGGACCTGATGTCCTGCAGTCTGATTCCCAAATAAATCTGTCCCCAGCATGTCTGTTCTTTCCCTGTTTTCAAGTTGCTTCTTTATTTGCTTTGTGTTGGGTTGGATTTTTTTGGGTTTTTTTTGTTCTGCCTCGGAGGGTATTTGTACTGTCTGTTCATTTTTGTAGCCTCTTGAAGAAATCTTCTACTTGCCTCCTGGGGCCTTTCACCCCAGGGACAGTTTTTACTTCCTCTGGGTGATCTGTTTTTAATTATCTAACTAAAAAGAACTGCTAACATGCAAATGACATGACTGGAACTTCTCTATCCTCTGCAGGCCCTACTGGCGGTGTTACTATTCAAACACAGACGCTGTCATTTATGTAGTGGACAGCTGTGATCGAGACAGAATTGGCACTTCAAAATCAGAGCTTGTTGCTATGTTAGAGGTAAGAAAACAAGGATCACAGCTGTTATCAGTAAAACAAATTGAGAAATTAAAATTTCTTTTGGAGTAAATATGAAATTTGATTCAGTGAACCAAGTGAAGCTCAACTTCACTTGTGAAACTTCAGCCCTCAGCATAGCCCATGCAGTGCTTCTGACTGGAAAAGCACTGAATACTCTGCAGGTATTTCATGGGTTTGTGCAGCATTATCTGGACAGTTAATTTCATGTAGCCTTGCAGTCATATGAAAATTTACCTGCCTGCCAGGACAGCTGCTCAGTACTGCAGTGTGGCAAAATCAAGCCCTGAAGGATTGATAGTTATTAGTATCCTGCGATGTTTTGAAGCTTAAGAACAAATGTTAGAACAAGGGAATAGAAGTAAGGTAAGTTGAGCAACACTTCCTTTCTCTCTTGACTTGCCCCCCAAAATACCTGCAAGTTCATTTAATGTGCCTTGTTAAATCCAACTACCAGCTTATTTCATAACTTGGACTGGCCATGTTTTGAAACTGCTCCTATAGGGTATTGGAAATAAACACCATTCTTTCACTGAAGAATTTTCTACGTAACAGAAATCAGCAAACAAAATAGAGAGCTGCTGAAGTTCTTTTTTATTATATGTCTAGTTTTTTATTATATAGGTTTTCTCTCCTTAAATAAATTCCATAGACATCTCTTCAACTTCCACGATTTCCCCTTCTTTTAGGAAGAAGAGCTGAAGAAGGCAATTTTGGTGGTGTTTGCAAATAAACAGGACATGGAACAGGCCATGACTCCTACAGAAATGGCAAATGCCCTTGGCTTACCAGCTTTGAAGGACCGAAAATGGCAGATATTCAAAACCTCTGCAACTAAAGGCACAGGGCTTGATGAAGCAATGGAATGGTGAGTACCAGTCTAGTTATGCTTCATTCATATACCTAATTTTACACATTTGGGTTTTTTTTTAAATAAGACTGGATTTGTGGATAGTCTCATGTAAAAGAGTCCACATTAGAAGAATGACTGGTTTTCTGCTGGAAGTATTTCAACAAAATTAAAATGACTTCTCAGTAAACTGACTTAACCTTTTCCCTAGGTTGGTGGAGGCCTTGAAGAGCAGGCAGTGATACAAAACTGACCAGTGCAAGGAAGTGTGATCTATAGCCAGCATCCTCCTTTCTGCAGTTAAGTATTTTCAGGCCACAGATACTTGTAAATAGGACAGATTTGAATTTGACTTCTGTAATGTGGATGCCTCCCTTCAATTGTAAAACTGAAATAAGTGAATGTGTACATTATGATACTCCATTTCTTTCTTTTTGTTTAAAGAATGTACTTACGTCAATTTGTATGCAAGTCTTACTGGCTGAGAGAAAGCTGGTGCTTTTTTTGTCATCCCCCCTTCCTTTGGTGCTTTTGGTGGCCAGCATATTGGTGTAGATAGAACACTAATAAAATCTGGAACTGTCAGCTATAGCCATGGGTGTGTTGCTTGCTAGAAGCTTCTTGCTTGCTGCTTGCTTTACAGAAACAAGTCCAAGTGCTGCCAGTTCCAGCAGCCACGTAGCTGAACACCTGCAGAGGTGCACCTTCAGTGCAGACACACTGTCACAGTGAGTACAGCAAGAGAGCACAAGTAGTGCACCTCTAAGTAGTGCACCTCTGGCTGCCAACATGGCATTCAGTAGGTGTCTGAAAGGAAAACAGTGTCTTCAGCATACACTACTGCCCTGATGTGCCAGGGCAGTAACTTGAATTTAATTTCCACCTTCATGAGCCGTTGTTCCTGCACTCTCATCGTAGTCAGAAGTGACAGGTAAGTAGCTCAGCACAGCTGCAGAAACTGAAGGCCAAATCAAAGTCAGGAGGCAGACTTTTCTGTCCAGGACCACTGTGTTCACAGGCAGGAATGCAGTCATCACAGATCCCATTTCTTACAAATGAAGTAAAATTTAATATAAAATATCATGGTTGTTGCCCATTCAACTGTACATGCTCCAGTAAATATACAGGTTTGGAAAAAATTCAGAAGTTTTTATTTTTAAGATCCTCGATGAAAAAAGACATAAAAATATTAATAAATACAACTGAAATATGCAAGTACTTTTAAAAACAGTAATTAGTTCTTTAACTCAGTATTACTTTTCATAAATTAATCCTCCAGGAAGGAAAAGCCTTTTCATTCCACCATTGCCAAATCTTTTAGTGCATTACTTCGATGTCGCTTGGCCTTGTACATAGGACGCAGGGATTCTATTTTTCTCTTCCTGGTTTCTGCTTTATTCTTGTGTCTCTTCAGCTTCCTCCTTGCAGCAATGTCAGGATTTGCCACAGTCTAAGGAAAAGCAATACATTGTTAGTCCATTGACAACAGCAGTCCCAGTGAAAATCATGAACTTCCTAAGAAACTGGTGGCTGCTAAGACAATACATGGGTGCTATTGGGTTCCTCGAAACTGAGGGTTATTCAGGCTGCTTTGCCCTTCAGGTAAGCAGGAAACCATTCCTGTCAGCCAGAACCTGTGCAAGAGGCTGATCATACACAGCTTCTTCCAAGTTTTGTAAAGGAACTGATGAAACTGTCCTAATTAAAAGATGAAGTTCTTCCTCAAACTCTTCTATGTGGGCAGCTCCCAAGCCTTTAGAGAAGCCCTGTTTCTTTTTCTCTCAAAAGAAAGTGGAATCTTACCTGCAAAGCCCTCTGCTTTTTCCTCATTGCTCTTTTCTGGTTGGCCTGTTTCTGCACAGAAGAAAAGGCCAGTGAAAAGGCCTCCAGCCCCACTAACTTCTTGAGAAGTTCTATGATTTCTTGGGAAAGGTTCTTCAGTGTTGGATCTATTAAGACAAAATTGACTTAATTTTTTTCAGCATATGGAATGAAAGCCAAGAGCACAATATGGATTCCTCTTTCTGTAATAAAGGATGGCTGCACTAATAAACCTTGCCCAAACTGCTGCCTGTGAAATCTGCTGGTGCTTCACCAGCTTTCCCAGAGAGTGGCTTTTCAACCAGCAAACAAAAAAAAAAGATGCTGAGAAGCAAAAATTTTTTTGAAGGGTAAAGTCATCCCAAAGGTAATTACAAGTGGCTTTCTATATATAGCCACTAGGCTTCTAGTGAAATAGGCTTTGTTGGAAATAAAGATGATTCCAGTCAGCATCCTTGGAAAGCAAAACAAGGGCTGGCTTAATTGTTGGAATCACTAGTTAGTGGCAATATATTAACTACAATCACTGGGGAAAAAAAGGCTACAAAGCAGTGCTAAGGGAAAACTGAGAGCAGGGCAAATACTTCCTTCGGTCTCTCAAACAGTTCTTCCAAGTTCCTCTCAGCAAGGACTCTGTAAATCTTGCCAACATGAGCCCACCCTTGAGTACTACACTTTTTCCACTACACTACACTACTTGAGTACTACACTTTTTACCACATGCTCAAGCTTTACCCACTTGAATACAGAAGCATGCCTAACTTCATTCCAGTATTTGAACATGCAGGTTTCTATTTCAGCAGACATAAACTGCTCCCTTCTTGGTATTTTGGTTAGGCAGCAAGCAGGTGAAATTCACTGATTACAGTATCAATGCCTCAACAGATAAAAGGAATGGCAGGTTGTGTTTGTACCGGGGCATAGCTGTGATGCACATTCCTCTTTGTGAGGGAAATCCCTTACCTTGCTCTGCATAGTTGCTGTTCAGCTCCCGGTACAGAGGGGTGAGAATTGTTGGAAGGTAGGGCTTGATCCTGTCTTGCCCCAGATCCACCGAGATTGCTCCCAGGAACTTAAAGATGCAGCTTCTCTGAAAAGAAGCGTGTGGGACACAAAGTAAGGAAAGTTGGAAGGAGGCTTCCTAACTGAACTGCTACCAGAGGGCCATGCATCACTGTTCAACACAGCAGGTGTTGTTTTAGACACCTGAGTCACAAACTCACTGCTGTTTCAAGGTCTTATTGCATCCAAGTACAGCCCTTAGAGAGACACAGCCCCTGTTGTGTGAGCTGAGACTGGGCTGGCAGCCGTTGACACTTTGAACAACAGGCTTGTTCTCACTATCCTCAACTGAGGCATCTGAAGACACAAAAGCTCCTAACTCTACACCACAGGGAACCACAGTGCTTTTTGTGATGCTCTCCCACATATCTCCTCCCCCGTCCTAGCAAGTTACTCCATACTGCCATTCCCCTGCCTGCATGAGCCTAGCACTCTTGGGCATTCAAAGGCACTGCTCTGTTCTCTTCAGCTTGATGCCTTGGGGTTTTACCACTCTTCCACCACCCCCCAGGAGGCTGGAAGCATTAGCAAGAATCAGACTGGCACAAGCCTTTCCTGAGAACCCCAAAATGAAAGGCTTGTTTCTTCAGCACCTACTAATCCTCACTTCAGTGCCAGCTCACAGCACCCTCTGCACCTTGTACCCTAAAAGCAAAGAGCCAGAGCAACAACAACTTCTATCCTGTAGAAGTGCCCATCTCATCAAAGCAGTGGGACTAACACTGTTCTTACCTTTAAAGGGACCTTAGGGGAATATGCTGCTTCCCTCTTCACTATGACAGAGAGCTTCTTCATTAACCACAGCAGTGTGGCTGGCTGGCCTTTCTCTTGTGTGTCCTCTCTTTCTTCCTTTCCTTGAGCAGAAGTATCTCTCTCATCCTCTGAGACTTCCTGCTCTTCCACTTCACACTTGACTTCTCCATCTGCCTCTTTACCTTCTTCTGAGGCAGGGGCTAGCAAGTAAACAACTTTGGCCACAAAAAGTAAATTCTTTATAACCTGAAGTGTGGAAACAGAGTAGTCAGTCACTGTGGGTTGCCTCTGTAAGCAGCAGGGCATGTAAGAGCCAAGACTCGATCTGACAGAGGAACTTTTCAAAACTCAGGAGTCCGCAATGGCAGAGACCCCCGATCCTGCCCTGCATAGTGCTCCCCTTTCTGTCCCTGCCACCCCTCAGTAAGCTGACACTACAGTGGGGACTTTCTGGGCCCCCAAGAGGCTCACAGCTGCTCAGATGCCCTGAGCAGAGAGCAGCTAGCCCTGAACTGTGTATCTGACCTGAGCCACCACCTAGGACGCAATATCCCTCACGTGCCACGGCCTGCTCTGTGCCCTCGTGCAGCCCCAGACAGGCTCCTGCCCTTACCTGCTCACTCAGAGACATGTCCAGGAACTTGGACTGCAGCTGATGGCAGAATGCAAATGCAAGTTCCTTCATCTGGGGAAACAAAAAAGGAGAAAGGAATGACTCCATTGAAGGGAGTTGGTAGTAGAGACTCAAAGCAGTATTTTGCAGTCACCAAAGACAGTTCCCAGGGGAGACCAAAGGATAAGTTCAACATAACTTCTGCCTGCATCTTACAATCTAGAAAGGTATTTTTGTGCTGCTGAGAACAAGACCCCAGAGGAGCCCCCTCCCAGCAGAAGAGAGACACTTCCTCAAATGTTTTAAGTGATGAGGATTAGACAGCAGACAAGCAACTAAAAGAGAAACATGCATGCCAAACTGAACTATTTTTATGTCCCAGTCAGGGAATGGGCATGAGCAGAGTGAAGGAGTAGTACAGACATCATTACCTTTTTGTCCAGTTCAGCAGTCAAGAAGACTATGGATGCAGACAGCTCTGCTGGTGTCTTTTTTCTCTTCCCTGACTTTCTTTCCTTCCATTTGTTGACAAGATCTTCTGGCTTATAAGATGCAAACAACAAGCCAAAGATCTCAGTGGCTGTCAGCCAGACCCAGCTATGAGGATACCACAGGTGAGACTGGACATGAGCTGAGGAAAAGAAAACCTCTTTCAGCACAGGAGATGGTCCACTGAGAGCAAAAACAGAACCAGGTCACTCTCAGCAATTACCACAGCATATGCTGTAATAAAAAGGTGAATGAAATGAACTGTGCTCATCTGCTCAGAACATAATAGAAGACTTTCTAGCAACTCAATCCAGCCAAAGCAGAGAGCAGCAAAAACCTACAGGTAGCCAAATGTCCCCACAGTGATCAGGCAAGTCACGTTTCTGTGACAACTATGGTCCCCTCAAGGACTCAGTGCCACAGCTCATCTGCCCATGATGTCTGGGGGACTGGCTGCTGTGAGACTTGTGTCAGCTGGCCCTGCTGCTAATGGTCAAATCAAACCCCTGGAGAGGGTCCAAGGATGCTTCAGCGAAGAAACGGAGCTGCCCTCCTGTCTCACCTCCAAGTTGCCCATCACCAAAATCCAGGAGAACAATGATTATCTGCTATCTCACTAAAGGCACCTGGCAGGCTGGACTCTGATTCAAACACTAACCAGCCACATCAGGTCTTCTCATTGCAGCAAATGAGGCAGTTAAAATAAGGACAACAAAATGGCAATAAACCAGCCTGATATTGCATCATCTCACACACAGGGAAATTGCTTGAATCAAGTAACTTCCAGGTCTTCACATCCTGACGGACATGGTATTTGGAGCACTATTACCATGTGTCATCATTTTCTGGCTGGTATGTATGATCAAGGAAATCTCATCTTCTCAGGAGAGCTCAATGTTTTCATCCAAGAGAATGTAATTATGGTGAAACATGCAATAGTTTCCAACTATTTGCTCTGGGGTTATAATAGAAAGTACTTCCCAGGAACTGAGACAAAGGGTGTGTTGTTTTCATCAACCACATAACCTTTTCCATTAGCAAGTTCTCTTTCATTGCCCAGTAACTGCTGTGTGTTAGCATTCTACAGAATGGAAACCTTTTATAATAAAGTTCAGTCATTTATGTTAATGTGTGAAAGGCCACAAGGCACACAAAGAATCTTTCTGGTAACACAGCTGTAATAATTACTGAATGATACTTACCCCAGATACTGCTCACAACATCACTGTTCTTGTTTAATTGAATCAAGTTGCACTCTGTGATTAGCTTCTTTATCAGCACAAGAAAGCTGAATAGCAGCCTATCTGCAGCCTTCTCCTCTTCCTCTTCAGTTATCTAATAAAATCAGCAAGTCAAGAAACATACTTATGAGAACCCAAGGACAGTGCTGATTACGCCTCGCTAGATAAATTTCAGAACAATCGTTCAAAGAACCAGAAGACTGACTTGTACCCAATTCCCAATGTAAACAGAACAGAAGCACTTCCACTGAAGCATTTCCTCTGGAGACAATCTCTGCAGGAGATTGTATTAGAGTCATTCTTCTTGTTTTTCACACACATTACTGTAACAAACTGCTAGGTTTCTAAATGCAAGCAATTACACACATTATGTCTGTGCATGTATTTGTGTGGATTTGATTCTCATCATTAGAGCCCAGCTGAGTGCAGATTTGCCTGTATCACCTGGGAAGCCCCGAGTTGTTATGACAACACTGTGTGTCCTGCCTGTGGGCCTCACCCTGTCTGCAACCCCCAGCTGGCTTGATGTCAGTTGTCAGTACATGTCACAGCACAGGGTGTGGTTACACCAAATTTCTCCTCACTGCAGGTATTTAATTTTCATCTCTTGCCAATTTACAGATCTTGAGATTCTCTTTCCACTTGTGCAAGGGCAGCATGCTGAACATTAGTAACATTCATGGCCACTCCCCAGGCACAGTGACTGGGATCCCTTTGGGATTATCACATGCCTAGCAGAATCTGAGGCAGCCTTGTTATTCTGAGTTAATCAAGTGCACTAAAACGATTTTCCATACAACAAAACCATGGTCTTAAAGCACAGGAAGGGAACCCCTTTAAAAGTTAAAGCTGTAGATAACACTGGACAAAGCAGACATTCACAAGCCATGCACTCCTGACATACAATGCTTACACAAATCTCTGCAGCTAGCAGACACGTTTCCCACACTGCAAGCAGCAATGTATCTGCTGATTACACTGTATGGCTGCAGGCTCAGGCCAGGTGGCTTTGCAAAGTTTCTTTTCCCCTTGTGCTGTGACATATGACATCAAATTTGGGCTTACAGGCAAAAAATATGGTTCTAGGTCAGTGAGATCCTCTTCAGAACAAATGTGTGTGTTTTGTGTCTTTCCTCAGTCCTGAACAGTAAGGCCAACTGTTAAATCTCTCCTACACTTCTTCCCTTTTTCCACTTAATTCTCTTTCCTCGAGCTTCATGCATGGAGAAAAGTTACTTACATTTTCAAATTTACTTGGGTTGATTTCTTTTTCAATCAAAGTGAGGACTGCTGCAAGCCGCCGTTCAAACATGACTCCGTCCACTTCAACAAACAAACCACATGTCTGGGCAGCCAACCTCCTGTGTGAGCTCTGACACACAAAAAATAATGTCCCTTGTATATGTCCCTCTTATAATCAAATCCTGCAGCTCCCAAGTGCTGGAGCTGGTAGCAACCCTTACTTTCTGCCTGTAGCAATAGCACCTTAAGAGAAGCTGGTTTTCAGAGTATATTGAAAAAGGAGATGCTGCCAGCAAGGTATAAAAACGCCTGGCAGCACAAGTTATCCATGGGAATGCACCCTAAAACTGAATGCCAGAACTGCTGAAATCCCAACTGCAGAAATCTGGGAGCTACTTTGCAACTCTTCACAACGCAACAGGCAGCTTACACTTACAAACCAAAACTGAACATATTAGGATGGAAAACATGAAGTGCTGAAGAATGCTAACTCTACTAGTGCAGAGGGACAGAACCTGGGTTCAGCTAGAGGACAGCTTATCACCCAAGCACCCAGATCAAAACAGCAGATTCTGAAGACCAGGTTTGCTGCCTTCCAGTTGCCAGCAACAGAATGAAGCATGTCTGAGATAAAGTCAGTACAAAATGCTGGGATCAGAAGAGCTTTAAAGAATTTGCTCAAACCTCTAACCTGTGAAATACCTGAGCCAAAAATGGAACTGTTAGAAAGCCGCAAAATGCAGCTGAGAAGAGACTGTAGGTTGACCTAAAGCATCAGCAGGTCCTTATATTTGTGCAGCTTTATTAAGCTGTACAATTTCTTGCTCTCTAAGGAACAACTAATCCACCAACCCACCAGATCTGGTACTAGCAATCTCTCCTTAATCTTACTCAGCCCTCTAACAGTTCCGACCTGGTCAGTGAAAAGATCAAAGAGTACCTTTTTGCTGTGAAACCACTCTGTGACCAGCGAAAACATCAGGTCTCGTTTTTCATTGCTGATCTTACGGAGAAGAGATTTACATGTCAAAGCTGCCATCTTTTTGCATTTGGCTGAGTCATCATTTATCATCATCATACAGAGAGAGAGAAAAAACAGCCCACAGTGTTTGTGCAGGAGATCCTAGAAAGAAACAACCATTATCAACCACAAATACCCAAGGAGCTTCCAGCATTTAAAGAGAAAAAGAGGGGTATTTGCTGCACTGTATTCAGCAGTGTTAGCCTTAAATGAGCTTCATGTCAAGGCAGCTGAACTGCTAAAATGGAATGACCCTGTTGTTGGAGCATACAGCAGCCCCAGCCCTGCTCTGACTCTGACTTGTTACCATATCCCTGGGTCAGCAAAATGAGGGTGAAACCTTAAAGGGCATTTTCATGCACAACTCTCACTGAAACAGGCTTAAGTTCTCAGCATTGCAGCAACACCCAAATGTCCTTCTCTCAGAGATGGCAGCTCTTTGCCACCTTAAAGAGTTCCCAGGAACCAGTCTGAAATATTAAATCATCAGGCAGCGCTGAAGCACAGCTTACTGTGCAGAATTTCTCTTCCTTCCAAATTCTTGCTTGATTGCACTTCTGCCAGTGTCCTGAATGCACAGTTAAGCTCCAGCTGCAGAGTTTCAACTAAGCTTGCAGCTTAGGATTTTGCATATGTGATCCCGTATGGATGCACAGTTATTTTTTAGCCTTCATTTTGATCCACCCCACAGAGAAGCCCTTCCCCTCCAGTCAGGCCAACCAAACAGAACACACCAGTTTAGTCAACAATCTCTCATGAATATTGAAAAACCCTTACAGTGAGAAAACTGTAATACTTCACTTTCTATTCCTACGCCGTTTCCTAAACTGTTGTGTTTGCTGTGGCATAAATCATAACTGAGTTTATCCCAACTCCAGCTGACACCGCTTTATTTTACTTGCAAACAGAGCACGTTAGGCAAAGAAGTACTGCAGACTTTCCAGCATGTCGTTCCTCTTTTGGAGCAGAGCCAGGTTCTTTGGAGATAAGTGAATGCTCTGCCCATGATAAGAGATAATATGAACCAGCAAGTGCTTCCAAAATAAACTGCTCGGAAAATGCTGTTACTGCACACCACAGTAACTGCCTGATTCTAGAAATGCCAGGGGATGCTCGTTACCTGCGGGAACATGTCGAGGAGGTATGCAATCATCTCCAGTGCAGATTCCCTCCCAGTTTCATACTTGTACCTGCAAAGAAATAAAGGATTAACTGTTATGGATGAGTTCATCCTCTGACGAAGCTGCCAACAATTTACAACAACAACCAATTCCAGAAACATGCACTGATAGGGATCCTTCTACAACAGCTACCAGAGCTGGCCTGATACTGTGGACAAGAGAAGCAGCAGGCCCATCAGCTCTGTCAGAGAATGAGCAGAGGGACATGAACAGGCCATGAAGGGTTCTAGCCCACTTGAGTCACCACAGGCACACTGTGCTGGGGAACCTGGTAAACTGCTGTCACCTTGGGCAAGGAAGGGGTGAAGCTCAGGAGGAGGTTGGAGGCACAACATTCCTGCAGAATCGGTACAGTTGTTTTAACAGTGCCTGCAATTGCACTTGAGACACTGCCATAGGATAGTAGTCCCCTATAAATGCACCTTCCCTTCTTCCTCCTGGTTCTTCCATTTCACCTGTGTCCTAGAGTGACTTTATGATGATTCACAACCAGTGGAGGTGGTTAACCACTAAGCAAACAACAGAACTTTTGCTTACAAACAGATAAAGAATGATATTAGCTGTGAAAATGGGATAAGAAAAGTATTTGCTTCATCAAACAGCCTGACTTGGGAAAAGGGAAGTGTTTTAGAAGTAGGAAAATGAAGACTTCATCCATGCCTTCTGCTCATTAGGAAGAGCTTTTTGGCATACTAGACTCATATTTAAAAACAAAGTTCTGTTCTCACAGAGATGTCAGGAATATAAACTCACTCCAGCTGTGCGAGCATGAAATCCAAATTGGGTTTCAGTTTGTCACCAAGGGGGTAATCCAGAATGTATTTTAAGTAAATCTGGAAAGAAAAAAAACATACAGAGAGAAATTAAAATAAACACTCAGGTAAGCTTGTAAAAAGGTTATGAAGAAAATTTAGTGATGGAGCAGCAAGCTTATGAGAATCATCCCTTTCATCCCGTTCCTACTATACAAAGGGTCAACAACTGCTGCCAAGCCCTGTGCCTGGAACAGGATCAGTTTTTAAAGTACTTCTGTGATTTGCACTGGTACCTGTGAAGAGATCCTGCATCCTTCAAAATCCATCCTGTAACTATGAAAGCTACATTTCATGATCCTACTGCACCTATATTCCCATGCTTGAGACAAAGTAACCAGTTCTGTCTTCCGGTTGGTTTTACCTTGGAAAAGATGAGGAAGTAGAGGGAAGCAATTATGGATTTGCGGCAAATTTGCTTATCTTGGGGCTTAAAAAAGAGCAAAGCTTAGTTACATGGGCTTAAAAGCCTCCAGAGGAGGGACCATGTCACTGCTGCTAAGCAGCTCTCCTGTACTTGGCACTGGTGAGGTTGCACTTTAAGTACTGTGTTCAGTTTTGGGCTTCTCACAGCAAGAAAGACATTGAGGTGCTGAGCAGCAGTGAAGCTGGAGAAGAGTCTGGAGAACAAGTTTAATGAAAGTGGCTGAGGGAGCTGAGGTTGTTTGCCCTGGAGAAGAGGAGGCTCAGGGGAGACCTTATCACTCTCTACAACTGCCTGAAAAGAGGCTGTGGCCAGGTGGGGGTTGGTCTCTTTTCCCATGTGATAAGCAACAGGACAAGAGGAAATGGCCCCAAGTTGTGCCAGGAGAAGTTTAGATTGGATATTAGGAAAAAGTTCTGCACTGAAAGGGTGGTCAAACACTGGAACTGGTTGCCCTGGAAGTGGTGGACTTTTAAAACAGGCTGGAGGTATTTAAAAGAAGTATAGATGTGCCACTCAGAGACATGGCTTAGTGGTGGACAGGGCAGTGCTTGGTTAAGGGTTAGATTCAATGACCTTAAAGGAACTTTCCAACCTAAACAATTTTACAGTTCTATGAAGCCACACCACAGTCTCACTACAAGCAAGGAGTCTGTGATTCTGCTATGCACCAATCTCAAGAACTGAAGCCAGGTAACAATGGGAATAAAGATCAGTAAAGAAGGGGAAATGGAGTTCACGGTTCAGCAGGGCCAAGGCACATGTCCGTGAGAGACAGGATGGCCACACTAAGCCCTCTGGCCTGTTAGACAGCTGTAAATAAAGTGAGAGACTCTTCACTCCACAAACCTGCCTGCACTGGACTCGTACTGGCTCACTCTGACCTGTGATGGCCAGCTGGGCAACCTTCTGCAGCACATCATCAATTTCAGGGACAATCAGCTTCCTGGATAAAATAGCCTGAAAATGTGAAAGCACAGTGGGAGTCACATAATTTTGCTTATACAGTGTGAGATACAGTACTACAACCTGGACTATACTGGTCTCAGGTGGCACCTTAACACTGACTTTTTCACACAACTTAAAGGGGAAAAAAACCCCGGAAGGATGGCTTACTCATCCATAGCTGTTTCTTTTTGGCAACACAGAATTTAGGGTCTAATGATCAGAGATGTTGATTCTTTAGCAAAAACATACTCAGATCCAAATACATCCTCATATGCACTGTGTATAAAACAGTGTTCCAAACAATTTTAAACAGTGACTACAAGTCAAACAGTAAAACTTTGTTGATTTTTCCTCTTAGAGAGCTTCAACAGCATTCTGTAGCCTGTTCCTGATGTGAGAATGTACAGCCTTTCACCAGGAAGCAGAATCACTGCTGTTCCAGTGGCTCACAGACCACCCACGACTGCTGCCCAGAAATACCTTGAGAAGGCCAAAGGCAGTGGCTTGGCGTGATGAATCATAAATGTCTTCTTCAGCAAAGCCAAGCAACACTTGGAGCTGTTTGCTTGTTATCTGACTCTTTGCATTCTTCACAAGTATTGTTACACACTACAAAATCAAATTGCATGTTGTCAATACACAGGCAATGCCATAAAATATAGGTCCATGCCCAAGTCTGACTTGTTTTATACCACTTCAGCTTGAAAAGACAAACTGGTGCTCTAGAACATGTGGCCAACACTAATCTCGTCACATTTTGCTTTCAGATGGCAATTTTGAGACAAAAGTAAACAAGTGAATTGCCCCCTTGCCCCCTTCCCACGTCTCACTTCAGCTGCCAGGATTTACTCAGGTGGAACAAGATACTACTACAATGAAGAAAGAAGGCAAACATGTTTCTATAAAGGCATTTCTTCAGATCCAAGCTGTATATTTTTAGGGAGAAACTATCTTTAAGTTTGTATTTGGGAAAGAATCAACAAGGCCACATATTCTTCACTAGCTTGTGATCTTCACACTACCTCTCCAGGGACAGCTGCAGGAGGGATCTGTAGCTGGAAGAGTCTCATTCTAAAAAGTTAATCCTAAAGCAGAAATGAGCAGAACTGGATCTGACTTACTTTGAAACAGCTCACAACCAGGTGGAAATTCTGGCCTTTGGCTATTCCTGTCTTGGCAAACTCTTTCAGCAAGAGGAAAAGCTGCTTTATCAGTGACTCCATATTTGTATTGACAGAAGGCAAAGGGAATTTTAAAATCCATACCAAGGACTGCAGAGCACCAGTTATCACCTGGAAGAAAGAGCCAAAGGACAGCACGTGGGTACAGTGACACTGAGAGAACTCTTCTCACTCTTTTGAGAGCGTGACATGGTCAGGCTATCTACAACTGTGGTAAAAGGCAGTTAGCTAACAAACCAAACCTCCTTCAAACCATTCATAGGTAACACAAGGGTTTCTCAGTTCTAAAAGCACTGTCTGTGACTCCAGTATGCTGTAACTTTGATTTTACCAGGTAAAGATATTAACACATCATTGTTTCAGTAGATGGCAAGAACACTTTCTGAAGCATAGCTGCCTTCAAGACATGGAAAGCCCCACTCCAAGTATCTGACAGGGTATGAGGTATGCCTTCCACTCTTGGGATAATCAAAGTTTAATAGATTCTCTAGGCTCACTCAAACCAAAAGCTGTCCCAAAAAGTGGCTGCCTACAGTGCTAGGAATGAAGACTTTGGAGGTGGCTCAGAAGGAACCACAGTTGTGACAACACTGCTCCCAGCAGCTACAGGATCTCATGAACATCCTCATAGAGCATCTGTAAGTTCCTTGTATGAACATTCTCTAGGAGAACTTGTCCCCTGCAACACAGAGCAGAGTATTCAGTCCTCCATCAGCCACAAGCCTCCCTTGGGATTACATGTCCTCAAACAATTTTATCTGCACACCTATTAAAGTAGGTTTGAAAAACTGGTGGGTTTCTCTTCTCTTGCAAGTCAACTGCAACATGACATTTGTGAGTAGGACTCCTAGTACAGCAGACAGAACAGACTTCAGCTCAGAACTGTACCTTGACATCCATAGATTTCAGGCAGTCTATAAGCAGCTGAACAAAAGGGTCTAACATTTCCAAAGCATGTTCCTCAGAAGAATTTACTTTGGATCTCTTCAGGCTCATGTGCAGTAGCTGTCATAGAAAAATCAGGACATTAATCTCAAAAGCCAGAATGCAAAAGAGTCAAGTAAGGTCTCACAACTGTTTCAGGTTATAGTAGAATTTATGCCATATCCTACCCAATATTTAAACAGACTGAACACTTAAAAAAAAAAAAAAAGAAAAAAAAAATCTCTAAAAGCATCACTGGAGTTACAATATACAAAGTGAAGTTAAGGCTAATGGCTGTGCTATTAAAACAATATATCCAAAATACTTTTCTTTGCATACCCTTAACAAAATTCTGAATACAAAGTTTTTTATCTGAGGAGATCTTACCCGAAGTCCTGAATCAACCAGGATATATGTGTTAGTCCTGCTGCTGACACGTGCTTTCTGCCCTCCTCTTGTGGGAGTGGGCTGGAGCAGCAGACAGCTCTCTGGTTGCAGCCGAGGATCTGGAGGAGGGGTAGCTTTTTTCCTGAAAAGCAGTGGATGTATGGCAAAAGAAAATATTCAGATATGAATCCTTTCCACAACAATCTTGCTGTTGGGAGTAAAAAGAGCTGAACTGTGCTCAGCTGCTTCCTACACAGCAATCAAAAGCAGGTCACAGATGGGCCACAATCAAATAAAACAATTTGAAAGCAGCATGACAGATGGGACTCAGACTTTAGAACAATGCCACTATTCCAGAGATAACAAACACAATTATTTGTATAACATCCTCACTTTTTTCTTAGTGGACAGATCAACTTTGGAAGTTCCTTCAAGCAAATACATGTCCTGCCACTAGTCACTGCTCTTCTTTACTATCTTTACTTCAATTCTTGATGGCTTACAAACATTGCTCCAAGAAATCTGCAAACAGATGTCATACCCTAGAGAAAGCCAGCCTGTGTAACAGCAAATGCAGGACACCTAAACCCAGCTCTGAGCAGTGACACCACCAAATGGAGAGAAAATCTGATGGTTCTTCTCATCTTTTGCCCCAGCAGCAAAGCAATAAAGTGAAAGCCCATGTTTTATCTTGTTCCTGGCCCCACAGAAATGTTTACACCCTGCTTCTAAACACTGTACTGTGTCACTCCATCCTAACATCCTAATGCATGTTATCAACTCATTAGACAGTGAAAAAGCCTTGCTGAAGGTCCTGAGCACTTGCAAGAATAGACTTCCATGACTTCAACAAATGTTGAAAAAAATTCTCCCATTACTAAGCTTGCTCTTTGCCCTGTAACTGCCCAAATGATTCAGTTACATTGAAAACAAAAGGGGAATGAAAGCAATGAAACTCTCATGCATTTGATCAGTTGGATTTGAGAACTGCCACTTCTGCAAGCAAACCAACACCAGACCATCTGAACAACATCCTGGAACTCACTTGGCCTTCTCAGTGAGCAGAGGCAAATTTTCACTGATGAGACCATGACTGAGGAGGAGGAGGGACTCTGCATTCATGTCTGAGTTGAAGATGAGCCCTGCCATGATGTGACGCAGCACCTCATGCACCTTCCGGACTATCTTCAAGCTTGTAGTGTTCTCCAGAGTCTGCAAAGGTAAAACCATGAGAATTTAAGAGGACAGCCTGATGGCAATTATGTGTTACCTGTATTCAGAAATCATGGGAAAAACTAGAGCAATTTCTCTCTCATCATGTTGTGATAGTCTCAAGCTCTTTAGGTGAATAGCATCCCATTGCCTCAGCTCTGCACCAACATCCCTCCCTTTCTCTCCAGCCCCTTGTCAGCCTCCAGCCCGTTCACCTATAGCTAATGAGCAAACCAGAGTTCCATTCCTGTGTGAGCTGGCACTCTCAAAAAATTCTGCATCTTTGAAAAGGCAATTATTGCACATGGATAGACCCTGGATACATTTTGTTGACATTTCCTTCATGCACAAGAGATTAAACCACACAGAGCAGCCTTGCAGGACTTCTAAGCTCCAGAGGAAAGAAGAGTGGGCAGAGGGAGAGTGCATGGAGAACTCAAAGTGGGATGTTTCCACTTTAGCAGCAGTTAAAAGCTTCCCAGAATGCCACTCCCTGCCCTGGACATCAACAGTAAAGTCTCACTTTATGAGTTGGTTGCACACTCCTTTCCCAAAGGAAAATGGGAAGCCAAAGCAAGATTCCATAGGTGATTTCGAAGTAGCCACCCGAGGCTCTAGAATCACCTTACAGAATCGAGAGTGCTCCAAGTTAGTAAGAGAGATTCTGGCTGATTTTTCTTACCTCCTTCAGTGGCAGAATAAGTTTTGTCACCTGGCCCCTTCCTATGAATTTCCCAAGAATTTCATAGGAATCGTAACTCTTGGTTTTGCGTGCTTCCATGATCTTGGAGACAATTCCCTTCACTTCTTTCTCTTCAGCTACATTCCCAAACAACTCCTGGTTGAAAATCTTTGGAAAACAGGCAAGAGAAGTGAATGAGAGAAGAAAAGCAGGTTCCTCCAGTAGCAACAGAACAACACTATTTTTCCCCACCCACAGAAAAAACAATTCTCCAGCTTTCCTACAAATCATGTCTATCTTTCCTTTGTCAACAAAGAACATCCTTGTTTAAGCACAGATGGGAACACTGTTCTCACACCCCTCTGAGGTGTTGTGACAGAAGGAATGGGACTGCAGTCAGATCAATACATCCCAATATACCCCCTCTGCTGGCCAGCTGAGTTCCTGGGCTCTGCAGACTGCACTGAGTAGATGTCTGCTGATTTGCTCAGCCATTTAAGTACAGGAAAACACAGGTGTCTTAGTCTTGAATCCATCCCCTCTCAGGATGCAGGGCTCAGGATACAGCCCCAGAGATACTTGACTTTTCTCTTCTCTTGATTCCCCTCTACAAGGGGGCTTACTGGTGCCTCCTTCCTTGGCAGTACACACACAACAGCCTGGTTTGCCACCAAGTCAGAGATAACCTACAAAAACCCTTCTCCTCCCAGAATATGTCCCAAGCACTTCATGATGCTCATGCTCTTTCTTTCAGTCTTGAATAGCTTTTACCTCAATCAGGATATCTAAGCAGGGGTCCAAATCACCAGCACTGAGCCTGGTAGTAAGGCCCTTCAGTAACAGGTTCACAGTGAAAGTCAGCACATGGAGCTAGAGAAAAAGAGAACAGATCATGCTTCCAAACTTCTGCACTGACCTCTTTAATCATACTGCATGGGGACACTCCCATTCCAGAGACATCACAAGTCACACACTGCACTTGACATTTCATTATAGGAAAAAAAAAAAACTACTGGGAGGATGAGAATCCATGTAGCAGCAACAGGAAAAGGATCCCTGTCCCACCACATACTGGCAAGAGGGCTGGCATCTCCTCTCTGCCCAAGGCTCTTACTGATATATTTAGGCTGCTCTAATTGGTGCTTTCACTGTCACAGCAGCTAGATGCTCACGCTACTCAACTGTGGAGTATGAAAAATGAAAAATAATTCTTAACCCAAACCATGGAAAGAGGAAAGACGAATCAATAATCAGAGCCTTGGCCCTGGATCTAGGAAGTAAGCCTTCAGCTAGCATCACCACACACTGCCTGTGCAGTCTCTGTGGCAACTCCCCTCAGATACTGCTTAGCCCTCATGACCTTATTGAAAGATTTCCTCTAATCTTACTGGAACCAGAAATTCATCCTTCCCCTTCATACCTCAACTCTTCACTAGGAAAACAGCTTAGACTCTCAGTTCTTTGAGGGTACAGACCCTTATTTGACACTTGGCACGGCATAACAAAGACTGCTGTAGGCATTAGCAACAGTATTTACTTGCATTATACCAAGCTATTTTACCAGTGCAGAACAATTTTAATAGCCATTTCCCTTTAGATTCTCCTCCCAATACATTTAAAAAAAAGCACCTACAGAGAGAAGAAGAGTTTCAGCATTACCTGGTACCCATGGATGAGCGCAGACCGCATCTCCTTTAAGAGATACAGAAGGTAGTGCACTCCCAACACTTCCATGATTTTAATGAGGGTGTTGCGGGCAATGTCCCGTATTTCCTGAAATCTGTTTCTCAGGAATGTGCAGACTTTCAGTAGGATGCTGGAAACAAAGACAGACAGCTTTGCTCATCTCCAAGCAGAGCAGAACTAATTACACTGCCAAAGAGGCTGCTTTACAGGGCTGTTTCGCAACCACAGCTGTACTCACAGCCAGCCTCACTGAGAGGTTTTATAGGCATACACACACCTACTGTCCTTCAGGATGCTTTCCTGATTGTCCTTTCTTTCTATACATCATTCTTTCCCCAGCACAGCCAGCCCTGCCTCTGCACCTTGATTCACAGCTCTGCTCTTAGGTCAGGATTTACAGAAGTCAAATGCTGAGGTGCAGAGGTGCATGTCACTAGGAATTGGAATAGGAATTTCCAAAATAAGTATTTAAGGAGGATGTCCTCCTCCTGTGAGGATGTCCCTCTTGACTTTAGCCGTGTACGTAACCACAGCTTGAGAAAGGTGCCTGCACTCATTCCCTGCACAATGAACAGCCCCACAGGGATGTAAGGAGCCCCACTGGGATTTACCTTGGTAGGTTAGCTTCCATCACTTCCTGGGGAAGACACTGCATCATTCTGACCATTGCAAAAGCTAATGGAACACGAACTACCTCATCATCGTTCACAACATTGGACTTCACAAGCTTGTGTTCCTCGTCTCTTTTAACCTTTTTAAGAGAGCAAGACATAATGCACTTTTAATATACAGAAACAAATCCTGCTTTTTCTCAGCAAACCCTAGAAGAGGCCAGTACGGCAGGCTGCTATTCTCTGATGATTGCAGGAAAAAAAACCCAGACAGCTAAAGGACAAGAAAGATAAATCCCTGTGTTTTCAATACAGAAACTAGGCTGGTGCTAGCAAGTGGCTGAGAACTCTTCAAGAGGTTGGACAAAGTGAATAATTTCACTTGTGTAGTTTGAGACAGCAGGGAAGACACCATATCCACACTGACCAGAGAGTCTGCCAGTAATCTCCATGACTCAGCAAAAGGCATGAAGCCTTTCTTGTGCTTTCAGATGGTCTCTCTCCAGTTGTGTCTATTTTTTTAATGTGTTGGTTTTTCACTGGCTCTGAAGTAGCATCCCAATCCTCAAAGTAGCAGCCTACAAAAGGCCTACAAAATACCTTTCAAATGTCAACTCCTCACCTTTGCAACAATACATCTGTGCAATTTAGGCAAGATGTTGACTGTAACTGTTTCTTGAATGTGTTTGATCAGACACTGAAGCTCCTCTTTATTTCGGGGTAAGAATGAAACAGGTTTGGGCACTTGTTCAGCATTTTCAGATGGCTCAGCTGCTTGCTCAGGTTCTACTGGCTTCTCAGAGAGATTCTTCCCATTCTTTTCTTCAACTTCCTCCTCTTCCCCTTCACTCTGCTCCAGATCCATGGCTTCTTCAGCCTCCACCACTGGCTCAAGGTCCATGGCAACAGCTTCTATGAAGTAATTGCCAAAAGTGCAGGTAAATACAGGAGAAAACAAAACTTGAGCCCTTATTTGAGACTTCTGTGACAACTTGGTTCTACATAAAGCTCCTACCTATCACTAGTGACAGCAAACCACCAATAAGCATCAGGCTTCTTCTACTGAGTAAAGAAGCTTTGGCTCGCTGGTTTCTGATAACCACCCCTCAGGGCCAGGTTTAAAGCAGACTACATTAGTCTGTGTCTGAACCCTGTAGTCAGCTTAGCAAAGGTCAATGTGCTTTTACTGTAGAGAACTGTCATTCACTTCAAATTGAGGATTTCACAAGGCAAGAGGTATCGACCAGCACAGCTGTGAGACATCCTCCTCCTTCACCCGAAGTCCCAGCATAGGTAACCACAATAGTGAAGAAGCTGAAGATAAGACTTCGTCCCATGAAATGGTGAAGGAAGCAAGGTGAGGATATCTTGACTGCAGATAACCATGAGAGCAGCCAACATGAAAGATAAAAAACCTCAAGTGTATCAGCAGCCATGTGGCTGGGGGCAGACCTTGAGAACCACACAGGTTCCAGGCTGTTTTGGCTTCATAACAGACACCTGGGATGCAGTGGTAATGTGGACATGATTCCCTACATCTCTCCTGACTCTGTCAACACACAGGAGGAAAATCTGCACTGCTCCTGAGGAGACACGTCAACACTAGCTTCCAGTATGCCCATTTTAAAAAGATGGCAGTAGCTGATGTCAAGAGTAAAACACAAAACTTTCATCAGCTGCATTTGAGCAGTTTGAGGTAGTGTTTTTACAAGCAGACACAAAAATCTCACCTTGGTTGTCAATGGTTACAAGCTGCTTTTCAAGCGTTTTATGGTCAAAGTGAAAGGCTTCCAACACTGTCTCTAACAAGCTGCAGAAGGAAAACATGAAGAAAGGTCAGCCCTCTGCACAAAAAGAAGAGGATGCAACAGATTTATAGATATACAACAGAAAAATCCTACAAGCACTTTCTGGAAAACATCAGATTTTGTGACATTGTACCATAAAGAGATTTACCTTGAAAAAACCCAGAAAATAAAAACTGGTTACTTCTCAGTTACATGCATTCTGTGACCTAACTCACTGTGAAACCTCACAGAGAGTGGTACTGGAGCAATGGAGGTGTCCCAGGAGCAGGGACAGCCTGACAGAATCGCTGCCACGGATTCAGTGAGACACGGTGTAAGAAAGTAACAACCTGTTAAAACTTCATAGTTGCAGGCAGCAAGCCATGTCCACCTTCACTTGCCTAAGTTCAACCTCAAAGTCAGCAATCTCTCACCTCAGGGAAGAGACTAAAATCCATGTGATGCTCCTAAAAACAATGAATTGTGTCTAAGCAGTCTAGGAGAAATCCAGAGCAGCATTGCTCACGGTACCCACCTGACTCCCAGCTTCGTACCGATCTGTCCTGTTTGCAAGACATGGATGAAATGCTTTAAGTGGTACAAATATGCTGACCATGAAAGATGTCGGCAGACAGCTCCAACAACTTCAACTGAGGCTGTTACCATATTTTCATGCTGTTCAAAAGAGAGAAATTCAGTTGCTGTTAGCATTCACAATGGTTGTGTGTCTAGAGCATCCTTTACTCAAAGCAACAAGAAACAGAAGTAATGTTTGTCTAGTGGGAATGCCTGGGATTCAGTATTTTTAGATCTCCTCCTGAACATCAAGTTAGGAAAAAAACATCACAGTCCATTAAGCAGATCTCCAGACCCACTTCCTCCAAATTATTCTGCACACATTTAACTTTTCTCAGGTACTTATACCTATGGGCTCACTTGTGCTAAGAACTAAGAACAAGAACCAGTCAAGCCATCCAACCACAAACACATGGCACATTGCTGGGCTATGCTGATCAACTATAAACCCATTTAAGATGTGAAATAAAATGCGTCTATTTCTTCACCGAAGTTTCAATCAACACATTTTACTGTCCTCTGGTCGAAGAGCTACTCAGTCACTCTACTGAGGGGCACAGACTGCACTCGTGCAGGGGCTCTAATTGTTTCAGCTTCAGAAGAATATTTCTGATAGTAAGCAAATTAGGCATTTACTTCTCTTGATAGAAGCAGGTCTGTTCCTGGTAGTGTACAGGGAACTACAGAAGTGTGAAACCTGGCTTTTAAAAGCCACAGATGGAAAGTCTATTCACATTGACATTACAAGTAATTTCACTGAAAGTGAAAGTGACTAACAAAATGTCACCCTTCAAATTTTAATTACAAAGGTGCTATTGATTTCATATATTTTCAGTAAATTCCTGCAGTTTCTCTCTAAATCCAGAGAAAACTGTATTTATTCCCACCTCTGTTACTAGGCACAGACTATATTCCCCCAGTCTACTGTCAAAGAGTAACTAATGCCATAACTAAACAGGAAGACAGAAGTTTGAAGGCAGAGGAAAAAAATGAGAACCTGATTTTAAAAAATAAAGACAAATAAAACACCAAGTAAAAAACTAAAACAAAACAAAAAACCCTAAACCAAACAGTTAAGAGATCAACCTTTGAGAAGCAAGACAAGTTAAGCAGATATAGGACTGGGCCCAGACTGCATCTGCACTTTCCAAACCCTCTTTCTGACACCAAAGCAAGCACAGCACTTTTGTCTACAATGGAGATGTACTTCACAAACATATCAGCTGTCTAAAGTGGTTAGGTTTCTAAGGCAAATGGTATACAAAAAAGGTGAAAATATTCAAGTAGATGCATTCAATTAAAAGAGCGTACCTTAAGCATTTTTTCACTGAAAATGGCAGTTGTAGCATAGGGCATGATGTAGTTCTGGAGGGATTTAGAAGACAGTACAAGCTTTTCTTCAGTGAGCTGCTTTGCCAGTTTCCTCAGAGCTCGTGCCCTCCTGTGGATCTGAGTCAGACATGGGAGACATTGGATGAGGTGGTGCTTGAGTCACAGCTAGCACAAGAGAGCACCTACAACCCACAGTTCTGAAAATGTCCCAGTTTTAGGTAATGGCATAAATATATTGCAGTCACTTCCAAGGCACGCCTTTTCCTTAAATCTCTGGGCTTTCACTAGCCTTTTGCCTCAACAGATATTCCAAGTCAACGGCATTGTGGATTCACAGTCATAAGACTGTGCTATTTTCAGCTATTACACAAGGGAGGCAACTGCAAACAGCAGTTGCTGCAATGAAATGCAAAGACCAGAGAAAATTACAAGTTAAAAACTTACAACTTTGCATATAACTACAGATATAGCAAAGACTTTCTCAGACTGCATCTATGAAAGCAGAAGAAATGTGTTTTCATACTGCAAGAAAAACCAGGAGACCAGGCTTTGTGTAACATTTATATTGCAAAGGTTTGTGAATGGGAAGAGGCTGCAGAGCCTCCAGACGGAGAGCAGCAGGGAATAGGCCAGAAAAAGCAGAGACCCATTCCATGCCTATGTCAGAGGAATATTCAGGATACTGCTGACTGTGGGCTACCATAGCCAAGACATTTCTATACAGAAACATGACTTTGAGTCTCAATCACTCCTGATGATGTCTACATCCCTCTTTTTTGTAACAGTATCTAATGACACAGGTTCAATTTCTCTGCAGACAACACACAGATGATTTGCAAAACATCCCTTCAGAAGATACTTTTGCTTGGCAGGATGGGAGAGGCATCTAAGAAATGCCTGCTGTCTTTTACCTGCATGTGTTTCATGTTCTCAAAGAAGTCCATGTCAGGATCATGGCGGTTGGTCAACTGGACCAAATCCTGGAATTCGGGATTTGTTGGGAATGTCTGAATGAGGCAGGAAAGCAGTGATGTGTAGTCCTGCTGGATGCTCTAAAAATAGCAAGCAGTGAATGTTAAGTATCCCTTGGAGAGGCTGCTACACACTCCTGAGAACAGCAGTGCTGTCATTTAGAAGTGTTTCAGTCAAACGTCCTAATTCTTGATAATAAGAAATGCACCTATTAGGGTCTGCGTATGAATTAAAGCATCCCCTCCAAAGAATGAGTTACAACTAAGAAAAGCTGAACAACAGCAGAGAAATACAGTTAATTTCTATTTTTTTTTTTTTAATTTTATATGGTTTCAAATGAAGGGTAAGTTTATAGTGGGTACCTGCACTTCTTATCCCAGTAGGAGACTTTGAGAACTCACGCAAAAAACATCTCATTACACTGAAGATAGCTGGAAATGTGTGATCAAATACCACTGCCTTACCTCAGTCTTACTCTTCAGACCCCTTCTCACAGACTCCAGGAGAGTGTGCTGGATTAGCTCCTTGTACTCATCTTCTGTGTGGCTGATTTCTGCCAGTCGGTGGATGAAACTGGTCAAGCAAAGGCTTGCGTTGTCACTAAGAGCCATATCCCCGAGCTGAGTGGATGGAGAAATGGCACCACATGAGTCTGGCTATGACACCTTTCTCTACCCAAAACCCAGGACAGAACAGTACCACTGGACACAACATAACGAGTCCTGCAGAGACTCAGAAACTCTTGAGAGCTTTCCTATAGAAGTTCTAGTTCCAAATTAATGCCCACCCTACCCATCAGGAATAAAACCTTTTAGATTTACCAGCAGGCCCCACACAACCAGAACATGCTGCAACAAATAGAAAAACAGCCTTTCAAGTCTGTAATGTGCCTTTTATCCAGTACAAATGACCAAACAGTTCCAGGGCTCACTGACAGAAAGTTGTGCTGCACTGTATTTGCCTTTTGGGATACACAGATGAAAAGGTAAACAAACAAAAATTCAAAAATGTGTTTGTAAGAATACCTAAAGATACTTTCAGAATGTTATGTTGTCCCAAAAACCAGCAAATGGAAGAAAGTTGAAAGTTAGTTTCATCATGGACACGTGGTGCATATAGCAAGAGAAGGAATATTCAGCCAACCTGGATGGTATAGAAGCAGTTGTGCATAACAGGGATGAGGAAGTCAGTATCCACTGCTTGCATTTCCTTGATGTGGGCTGTGATTGACTGAAATGCTGACAGACGCACATCGAAGTCGATATCATCCAGATGTCGCTGATCAAAGGCATTCAGCTAAGACAGAACAACAAGTCATTAATGAAAAATGTCAGAAACTTAATCATATCATATTGGGGTAAAAGGGAGCAGAGAGAGAAACTGTGCATACCTTAACAACATCAGTAATATACTTCAACTTAGTGTCCAAGTCAGATAAAGTCTAAATAGAAACATAAAAACCCAGTTAACTTTTATAGTTGTTAACAATTTGGATAACTCAAGAGTTTACCACTTGAGACAAAAAATAAAGCAGCAGCGTTAGTCTTTCTCCTGTTAGAACCTCCATAAGAGCCTTTCATAAGTAAGTTGGAGGATATGTGTTTTAAGTTCCTAAGTTTCCAAATATCTACACTGTGTGTTTCCTGTGTTTTACTGCTAAGAATTTATAAAAGTCACTTCTAAGTAATACAGAACAGCCTACTATAAACTGTGAGAGAAGAATACAAATCAAAATAATCTTCAGGATACTGAAATCCCTTCTTGTTTCATCAGGATTTGCTGCAGTTTAAGTGCTTTACTTGGCTTCTCTTACACTAAAGATCCCTGGTGAGGCTCACATCAACCAGGCTGTAAGCCAAAACCTGTACAAATCTTTGTGCAGCTCATTAATTTCGACCACATATAATTCTGTTACTTTCACTTCACACATGAAGTAGAGTAAAAAGGTTTTTGAAGTTATGCACAATGATAAATACTGCTATTACTTTGTTCTTGATCTCCTAGAACAAATTAAAAAAAGTTGAATTATGTAGAAATGCAATACCTGAAATACCAGGCACAACTTATTTCGAGACAGCTTGTTCTGGATGACAGAAAAAAGCTTTGCCAGTGGTTTGAGAAAGCTTGTAGGGTTTGAGCAATGCCTCAGCAAGTTCTGCACTGTCTCCAGAATGTCAATTTGTGTACCCTGAAAGAGACACATAATTCTCAATAAGTACTGAGATTATATTATTTCATTTCCTTGGGACATATTTCAAGACACAAAGTGCACATTGCTGTATTTTATTCATATCAGAGATACTGAAGGAGAGCAAAGAATTAGAAGGACACAATGCAATTATCAAATTTCTCAGAAGTACTTGCAACCTTTCAATTAGAAACAATACAGTGTTAAGAGATGACTGTCAGCATGATAAAGACTTCTTTTATCTGTCTTTCCTTATGACTCAAAGGTCAGGAGAATTAATAGAGCTTTAAAAAGCAGTCTTTCTTGAATATGTGAGATGAACATTAAAAGCACCACACACTTCACAGAATGGGTCAGGTTGGAAAGCACCATGGGGGGTCAATTTGATCCAACCTCGCTGCTCAAGCAGGGTCATCCCAGAGCACATGGCACAGGATTGCATCCAGACAGTTCTTGAGTATCTCCAATGAGGGAGACTCCACGGACTCTCTGGGCAGTGTGTTCCAGTGCCCGGTCACTGCACAGTAAAGCTCTTGTATGATCTCCCTCAACAGCAATCACACGTGGTCCCCTAATGATTCACAGATTTAAAACCCCAAAACAGTACTGCATATGGTTTGCCTTTGCCTTTCATCCAGCAGCAGACTAATGCCAGTACACCACACACACTATGTACTCAACCACATGTATTCACATTGCTGTCCAGATGCTGTGGCTTTGGGGTGTATAAAATCCACAGTGAAGAAGAACAAATATTTCAAACACTGCAAGCAATTTGGTGGATTGACTACAGTGACAAAGAAAGTAAAGACTGCATTATAACTTCTGCAGACCTTCCCTCATGACAAGGGGAAACAGAATCACTCTGGGCACTGGCATCTCTGGGTGAGGAGTGCACATCAACACGCAGTGACACCACTCTCTGAGCAGACTACAAACACACAAAGACTTGATTGCAGTCTAATAATGAGAAATGGCATGTAATCAATAAAATTTTTAACTGCATCTTAAACAAACAAATATACTTTATTAAAAGAAATACATATGTTTAGTAGGGGGGAGGAAGTAATTTTTACCTACCTGCTCCATGTTACTCTGATAAAGGAAAGGGAGGAGGAGGCTCACAAGCACTGAATTCTGGCTCTTTTCTTGTATGAATTTGCTGATCCTGCAAAATTGGACAAGATAATTTTCTCTTTTGTATCCTTTCAATTACCAGTACAGAGCAAAGAAGTCTGTCAGCACTAATGTCATTTCACAAGGCTTTGTCAGCCTATCCAGGCTAACAGAGCATACCTACCAAATTCACAATCCCAGCCTAAGCATTCAGTTCCACATGACTGCAGGCATTTCTGCACCTTTTTCTAACCTCAAGAGACATTAGGTTTGAGTACCAGCAACAAAACCAGCTAGAATCAACTTCTGAAAACTTACCACCTAACTAACCACCTCAGCAAATGGCAAGACCAATGACAGATCCAAGTATTTAGAACTGTTGCAAATTTAGAAAGCTTGAGACACAGTGTTTTTTAATTTGGGAACTGTTACAATAAGCCTCTTTCTTTCTCCCTCCTTCCAGCTTTTTATATGTTTCAGGCTCTAAGAATCACTTACTTGGAAAGTATACTCAGTTCTTTGCTGACTTGAGCTCTGTACTTCTTTTTCACCTTCTCCACACTTAACATTGTTTTGCTGAAGTACTGAAGTATGGCAGGAACATGAGGCAGCACCAACCGGCAACCTAGGCTGAGGGGCTCTGTAAGAGATACAACAGTTAGCAACACCCAAAAAACTCTGCTGCAAGAAACAGAAGGGAGATGCAACCCTATACAAAGGGGAAATCAGGATAAAGGAGGCTTCATTAGTGGAAGTAAATGGGAGCTATGAACATGCAGGGCAGCTAGTGGCTGGGAAGAAGCACCAGCACCTGCTGAGACCAAGTCCAAAATGTTTGAGATGGGATCAAAGAAAGCACACACCTCTCTCCTCAGAGATTTCAGGAACAGCCCTTGAAAGTGTAGGCTTATCAGAAGGTACCAAGGACATTCCTCAATAGTAGCAACCTCTCCTAAAATGACTGATGTATTTGTAAATCTTGTTTTCTTTATTCCACCATTGACTTCTTGTGTAAAATCAAAGCTGCCATAACAATTGCACATATTCCTTTCCACTAGCTTTGAGTGTTGCGGGTGAAAGATGTCTCCACAGCATCAAACACAGCACACTACTCTTCTGTCTACTAACTCTCAAAGATTCCAGATCTTTCCAGTCAGGGAGCACAGACTAAACATCAAAGTGATACAGGATCATGTGCATACAGGAATGGGGGCTTTATATAAAACATGGTGTTAGACACAGAGCCAAGTCAGCAATGCAGTTCTTGAACTTGTATCAGTCAAAGCTTCACAGACAGAACAGGTCAACATTTCCCACCTCATAAGGAATCTCTCCCTGCTCAGGACCCTGATACTCAAACGTGGACTTCATCAGCCATCAAGCAAGCAGGACTTTACAGTTCTTGAGCACATCAAGACAAATTTGTACATTGATGTTTCCATCTCTGCCTGGAGGTCCTCTTCTCCAGCATTCTTAGACAACCTCACCACAATCTAACACCTTCATCTAAAGCACCTAACAGGTCTCTCAGAACTCTCAGGCAGGCATACCTTCTGTCACGTCTCCAGTGGCCATGACAACACAGTCAGTCACGCTCAAACTGGAAACCTGCTCCGTGGGTTCAAAATCTGGGCTGTTGAGAAGGCTATCAGCAATGTCCATCAAAAGGCTGGATGTGGCCTCAGACAGATTCTTGGCTGACAGCACAGCAAAAACATTTGTCAGTATATCACTCTCTGGATGATCTGGCTGCTGCTTGGCCAGCAAAGGGAAATACCTGAGAGAAAGATTAAAAAAAAGGTTCATTGAAAATTACGTTCAGAATTTTCAGCTTATAATTCTTTTGTGTGAGAAGTCACACAAAAAATAATGGCTGTCTTCCGCTTCAACCAAGAAAAAAAGTGCACAAAACCCAGAACAAGTGTCATGAAAAATACAATGAATGGAGGTTGAGAGGTTATTAAGTCCCTTTTCTAATCCTTTCTCCACAGCCTGAGTCTCCTCTTAGTCTACTCCTAACCTAGTGATCAATACCATTTTTAACAGAAGTTTGTATATAAGGTGTTCATGCCTACCAGCAAGGTGTCTCAAAAGAAACACCAGATACTTTAGCGAATTAAAACCAGCGAGTCTGTGGAAGAGGCAAAAATCACTCAACACAGTTGAGTTGGAACTTCTCAGAGTGTATGAATCATAAAAAGCTCTTTTACAATTTTCAGTAACACACTCTCAGTCACAGATTCTATGCAGAACTTGCCCATACTCTTTCACAAAATAGAAAGAAATAGAGACACACAAAAGCAGGACCAAAATTATATATTGTAAAACTGACTTCCCATCTCGCAGGACTAAGAAGTCATTGGTCAAGACGAACATATCCTAAGAAGTCAGACCTCCTCCTCACCTGTGAGTTGGGTTAGTTATTAATATATAGAAAAAGCAGCCTATTAAAAAGTGTGTTCTTGCATAAACTGGAAAGCTTGCCAGCTGCTTTGACTGCTATTGAAAGAGTAAGAGTCTAACGGAAAAAGAAAATATGGGTTTGGACACAATGATTCACAGCCTGTTAGTGTGCTCTTTTTTTCTTGTGTTTTATGTATTCAGAAGCACTTAGGCTTCTTTGCTAGAAGAACACTTACCTGGGGTTCTTACTCCAGGTGTGAATGAGTTTGAGCAGAAAAGTTGGAGAATACTGACTCTCTGAAGCCAATCTGCAGACCTAAAGGAGAGAAAAATCAGATACCAACGCAACACAAGTAAGTAAAGCCACTTAAAAACCTCATCTCTAGCAAAGACCTCACATTGTATAGCTTACCTTTTTTATAAAGTATTTTTTATAAAGTAATTTCAAATTTTTATAAAGTAGTTTTCCAACTTCCTCAGTATTTGTCAAATGACTCTTAGATAATTTCACTCTTGTTTATACAGTATTCCAGCTACCATTTTTGCCTTCCCTTGAAACTAGATTCCCATGACACCTCACATTTGCCACAGAGACTTAGCAAGCTCTCCCAGACATACCTATGAAATCTCAAACACAGCACCCAAACCTCACTCCTCCCACACTTCCTCTGCCCTGACTGCAGCACTGTATCTCCATGGCCTCACTGCAGAAGCTGGAACATCGTACTACATCCTGTGAATGGGATCTCCTAACAGGGTTCTGTGTCCAAAACAACCCCACCTCAGGGGTGGCCAGCCTGAGCCACAGAGAATAGCTGCTGCTCCTTCATGACTGGACACAGGCTAAGGTGACACAGGGCACCCTCCTCTCTGCCACTCCACAGCCCAACAGGCTCCACCCAAGTCACACAGGTGGGTTTCCACCATGACTGTTGGCAGGGCACCACTAGTGAACACACAGGCAGACCAGGCTCCAGTGCATTCAGGGGCAGTAGGCAGAATGGTGCATGTGGGGTTTGGACTAGCTCAGTTTGCTCAAGACCTGAGCATAACAGAAAAGAAGGCAGGTCTGACCATCATGGCCAGGATCTTAGAAATCTTCTTCTCCTGTCCCAAAGACTGCTAATATTATTCCCCTGCACAGAGATTTCCTGAATGGTATACAATGGAGAGTAAGCCATTAATCCAGTCCTGCAGGATTGCTGCTGTGCAGGCTAAGAAGCCTCTGCAGCAAAATCCCAGGCTATGAACAACAGCAAACTCCAATTGCAGGTTCAATAGGCCTAAAACAATTTGCCCTCTCCACAAGTTTTACACATCTCAGTTCTATAGTTTTAAAAAAGGAAAGCACACAAGTCAAAACGATTCTTTTGCCAAAACCAAATCTTCATGAAGTTCACCAGAAAAGACTCCAGAGGGAGCTTCTGGATCGTACTACCATCCAAGCTTCAAAACCATCTGTCTTTCTGACATATGTAAGGATAAGAGGCATTCCAACTATTTAGTAACAATAGTACATCTTGTTCAGAGTTACTCAGAATTTGCAAACACTGTGCTCCCTGAAAGCTTTAAGTGCTTTGCTGACTTAAAGCCTGAACTGCTCTGTAACTGCAATAAATGTTCACTGCTTTTCCCACGTAGCACCCTGGCTCTAAGAAGACTCCATGGACAAACCAGGAACGTGCCCTTCCCTGTTGCTCAGCCCAGTGCAATACAGAACTATATGCACTGCCTGGTATTATTTTATCTGCTGTTTGTCCACATAACCATAACATAACATCACATATTGTTACTGGTAGAGCAGAGAAACAGTGTAGGAGTAAACAAACACAATGTCTAGAGAAGCAGCTCTGTGGTTTCACTATACCAATGCTCTTTAACCAGCTTTTCTGCTGCAAGAAAGTTGGACATTTGGACACCTCAAAAGCCTCTGTGGAAGAGCATTCTTGGAGTCAGCCCCTCTTACTCAGTTAACCTTCACATGGACACAACTGCTTTTAGAGCAGAGACAACCCAGCAGCTGGTACAGGCACTCCCTGACAACCCCAGAGCCACTGCACTGACAAAGATAGCATAATTTCATTTTAAATTCTGTGTTCTCTCTCCATCTCCCAGCAGTGCATTTTCCAAGCTCAGAGGTGATTTGAATTTCTCTCATAAAAGCCAGAAGCCTGTGCCTTGTCACTGCACTAACATGGAACTCTTGGCAGGCAGGCACAAGACCACTTAGCCCACTGAGACCCTCCTGGGTTCTTCCTTTCCTGCAGCAGCATTTGCTTCTGCAGTCCCCTACCCAACAGCTGTCACACAGAAAAGTAGCAAAGTGAACCTAGAAATGACTAATTATTTAGCTTCCCTGAAGCATCTAGGGAAGAAGTCTGCTTCTGTGGCTAAAGAACAAAGGAATGGCATCCATTATATTCAGATGAATTAATTTGTACTTTAATCTGTGACTTGATTATTCCAGGACCAATCAGAGAAGAACCAAGAAACTGGCCTTACACAAACACACTGGGATGCCAGAATCTGTCCAAGGCCACATCCAATCTAGCAATGGACATAGCTGACATGACGGACTCCGGTACAGCTGGAGTTTTCTGCATGGCACATGTTTCAAACAAGTTACTTGGAAAAACAAGAAATACTTACCTGAGGCCATACCACAGCATGGAAAACTGCATCAATTTCTTCCACCCTAAAGCTGTAGGTCTCATAATCAGAAAAAAACTCTGCCACAAGCTTGAGACCAAGACGTCTCAAATTCTTCAGTGGATTAATGAACCTTGGTTGGACCTGTAAAGAAAACCAACAAAAAGTCAACCCACTAAGACCTTGGCAGAATAACTACTAACTACTTGCTTTGAAATTAAATCCAGCAATTGATTGACCACATCCAGATACTTCTTTTGCAGAAACTTGTGACTTGTTTTCTCTTGTAACTTGTTCACAGTAGCAATCTACATCTCAGAATTGACCTAAATGTTCCTAGAAGGGGCCTGCCTGTTCCTGCATTGAGTCAGTTACACAGGACTCCTTCAGCTCATAAAAAATCCATGCTGATAGGTTTAACCCAGTAGCATCTGCCCCAGTAAACGCAATGCAAAAAGCTACACCACAATTAATCAGATTTCCAACTCTGACACTTAAACAATTCTGTTTTACACTTGAAAGGACTGAAATCAGCTCTCCAAAGTGAAGTTGTACTTTGTACCAAGATGATCTGGGAAGAAAAGAAATCAACAGACAAAGAGAAGGGGGGAGGAACAGAGAAGGAAAGAATGTGAATTATGTCTTCCAGCAGGTAGGGTGGGGGCTATAGTATTTGGTTACAGGAAAGTGCTTCCTGTACCCATTTACTGGTTAGGTTCCATAGCCTTTCTTGGGAAAAACATTTCAATAAGGGAATTCACGCACAGCTCCATTCCGACTCTCCTTCCTGAGCGGAGTTTTGACCTGAGTAACCTAAATTATTTCCATACTGTGCAATGCAGCTCACAGCATGAGCACATGAAGTAGCTCCACATTGCAGAGGTAATGAACTTCAGCCTCAGAAACAAGAAAGCCACATGAGAGCAAATAAAAGCCACTCTCTGGTACTGGAGCTCTTTTGGGCCTCCATATCATGTCACAGAATCCAAAATCACAAGTAAAAAAGACAAAGAGGAGACGGTGGAAAAGGAACTGATCAAGCTCTTGCAACAGGACCTCCCAAGCTATGTTGAATGTGTACTAATGGAGTGTAATCAGTTTCCAGGCGGCAAATGAACTGTTTGGAAGCCCAAAGAAAGCACAAACCAGGATACTATTGCTAATGGCAACCTCCAAGTGAAGTAATTTTGGGTTTCCCACTGTCCAATCACCATAAGAATTCTCTGAGATCGAGCCTTTGAGAGGACAAAGAAACTCAATAGTGAACACAATCAGTAGGAAATGGTCAATTAATAACTTGTCTTAAAGTGGTCAAAGTTGATGTTTAACTCTGCAGGCAGTATCAGTCTGCAATAAATTACTCTCAAACTCCAAGAATGTCTTCTAATTATTAGTCAAGATAAACAGATTTCTCACACTCTTCCTTGAGCTTTTAACAGCCCCTGGGCTAATGAAGTGCTAAATTAAGTTCAGACAAACAACAGACTGTCACTCCTGACATTACACAACCATGACAGAACTACTGTAGCAACTCTGGCAAAATGCAGCATTCCTAGCAGTTAATGAAGCAGCTTTTAGAACTCCTGTCTCCTGTCCTCATTGAAAACATGTAGGCATATGCAATGCACTGCTGAAGTCAGACTGTGGGATGCTAACGTCCTCAAACTTGCTCATGCTCTTCGTAAATTAAGACAGTTAGCAGGTTCTGTGCAGCCTGCAGGCAACTATGAGACCTTGGACACTGCCTATTGCAAGGACTGGCTTTGTTTGACGAAGTTTTTCAAAGCAAGTTCTAACTTCAAATGCTCACAGCTGGGTCTTGGCAAGAACACACTCATGGTGACAAAACATTCATTCCCACTCTCAGGGCATCACTTTGTAATGCCTTTCAACACCACAGTGATGATGATGATGACTGCGCAGTTTGCTTGTTTCCCACCTAATATATGAGCAGGTTCTGCACCAGGAAGACAAAAAAGACTGGCGCAGTATTACCATTTCTGAGCAGCTGGCAACAGACCCCAAGGAGCTGGACTAGAGCTCAAGGATGTCTCTGCTGGCCCCCTGTATACAAGGCAGCAATAAGCCAACATGCCCCATCCCTAGGTGCAACCAATCTTTAACAGGATGTTTTCCTCACATGACCCCTTCTGCATGTACAGCTGTTGCTCAGCTAGGGAAAAAACATTTCCAGTGCTCTGCAGATACCTGGCTAAGACCCAAATGGTAACACTGGATTAATATGACTACTGATACAGAGCTGAAGATGCTTCTAGTGTGCTGAAAGCACAGCTGGTAGCCATGTCCTTCCTGTGTCCTATGACAGGAGACACCCAGGGCAGATAATCACTGTGATCATCCTCAATGCTGAGCACCCCTGAGGTCTAGCACTACAACAAAACACCTCATGGACAAGGTTTGCTCTAATGTCTTCAGGCAAGGAACTTTAAACCTCTCCTTCCCCTGCTCAAATGTTTTATCCTTGCAGCCAAGAAACTCCACCCTCATGGCAAACTTCAACTTCCAGCCATAAAATCTTATGTGTTTACAACAGAACATTTATCTCTCTCTCATGCCATCTCTGTACAAAACAGGTAGGAACAATGCACAGAGATCACCTCCAACTCTCCCTTCAGTAACTCAGTAATTATTTAGTAAATAAAAACACAGTTCAAATCAGTTTTCTAAATACATTAACTTTGCCTGCACTGCTTGAGCCCTGTAGCACTTTCAGACAAGCACCACTGGCCTCTATTTTGACAGACTTCTAATTGCTAAGCTTCACTCCACAATGACATTCAACTTATCTTTATCTGAATTAGCAAAGCTCGTATGTGTAAGCTCAGAGGAAGAGGACAGAAAGGAACTTAATTTACATGTTTGTATATTGTTTGCATACACGGTACCTTCTCTCTTTGCTGGAGGATGCAGGATACCACTGCAGTCATGCAGAGCAGAATCTGTAGAATTTCAGGCAGGTATTGCTGGATCAAATGTCCCATGTTTTTCAACACAACTTCAAGACCATTGAAGAGGCTATGCTGACGCCCAAGAGGCAGGACTTTAGCTAAATCCAGCTCTGACATACTTTGAAGGACTGCAGTCTGGCAAGGCCCTGTGATAGGCAAAGGAACAGCAAATTATCTAGGGAGGCACCATGAAAACACCCACTACCAAGAATAATGGTTCAGTGAAAAATAGTAGAATTTGGCCCTAAATTACAGATCCTCACAGTCAGATTTTTAAGTAAGAACAGTTCTGTGTCTCCATCCTTTTGACATTTAGATGTTACCCACTGCTACAGAATCAGAGCACTTTACAAGCTCTCTTTACTGCCATGATACTCAGGCTAGCCTATGATGCCAGCCACTACCCACTCCTGGCCTGCTACAGCTTACTTTAACAGCTGTGACAAGTTGTTCAGTTTTTCTGACCTTGGACATGTAAAACAGAGCAATCATGCTTTGTAAGGAGAAAGTCAGGGGAAACCTAGTCCTGACCAAGGGTTTATTTTCATCCACTCAGGGCATGGTCAAGAGACAAACTGAAGCACATAACAGTATTAAGCATATTTATCCTCCCACATCTCTACAGTCAGGAAATACCACACCCCCAGTTTCTATGGCCTACCTACCATTACTGAATTGCTTCACAGCTTCAAAGAGCAGATCCAAGAACATCCGTATCTCTTCTGGCAGTGAGCCGGCCAGAAATCGCAGAACGATTGACATGCGAGTGCTCGCTGAAGACTTGCCCTGTGTTTTGCTCCCTGTTTTGTTTCTCATTCTGCCATAGAGAATTCTTCAAGAACCAAAAAGAGGTTGCATTAGCTTTCAGCAAGCCATCTGTTTTCCAGCCTCTTATTCTGCAGGAGAAACTCAATTTAAAAATATTCTCTAGTGGAAGTTCTCCCTTCAGGTTCTCCACAGAACAATATATATTGTCCAAAAACATCTTAGTGAAAGATCAGCTTCTGCTCCTACAATGGAAGCTCTGCTGGAAACTTCAGGTATAAAACTGGTTACCTTGCAGGACAATTCACATCACTGCAAATAGCTGGCAACACTCAACGAACTCAAAGGTCCTCACAGTCCTCTGCAATCCTTAGTAGAAACAGTATGTACCAAAATGCTGTTTTTAAAGAAAACACCATTTGCATAACACATTATCTAAATGTGTTTATAAGAAAACCATACAGAATATCACAAACTCAGTCATCAAACTATACCATTAACCATGGGCTTATCTCAACTACTCAAAATGAGAAGCAGCATTACATCTCTGCTCATGGTACTCTGCCATGAAGCTTTTGAAATCACACTTCAGAACACACCTCATAAGAACAGGGATGAGATCTGGTCGATGCTCTGTTCTTACTACTGTGGTCTCCTCAGAAATACTGAAATGGACTATCTCTTCTTTAAAGCTCTTGTCCTCCAGCAGCCTTTGCAAGTTCTCCCTGAGAGTAAGAAACATTATTTGAGGGCAGGTAGGGCTATAAAAATAGACAGATAGACACTCAGATACATCTATATCTAATTATCTACCTATCTATCCTTGCTGTATACAAAATATTAAAGTACTATTTTCTCACCCTTTTATAAAAAAATATTTTAAAAGCCATAAGTTCAAGCTAATTATGTAGACAAGTAAATCCCGGATGTATTCCAAGGAAATTATTTAACTATAAACTACAGTTTAATGCTGTCACTTTCTTTGGGTGGTTATAAATCATCAGTACAAGAGACATCTTTGAAAATGATGGAACTACTAACACTACTGACAGTATTCTGGGACAGAATGGAAGTGTTGCTATTTTTCTCTAAACAAAAAAGAGACACTGATCAACCTCAAGACCTGATTTCCTCTCTTAGATACAAAACATACAGCTGGCTAAAATTAAACTTTACATGTATGTCGTCAACAAATACAGGACCCCAAATAAAACTGACCCCAAAGAAGGTTTCTGATATGACAGCAGGCTCATTCACCAATGCTAAAATAATATAAAAGCTTTTACCTGTATGGCAGTAGATGAGGATGCTTGTATGTCATTATACAGTCAAGAGCTATTCTCTGTACATTCTGGTCTTGATGAGACAGTAACTGCAAATAACAAAAGAAAGAAAATGAGTCTATATCTAGGAGGCAGAAGTGCTTACTGAAAATAGTGAAACAACCCAAAGGCTACAGTCTCAAGCAGGTTTTGGACTAACTTATTCAAATGGAAGCAGAATGTATGTGTTGCCAGTATAAAGCCAAGATGTACATGCACAACTTCCACTCATACAAAGAGGCATGGCTGCTGATAGTTCATATATAATTTTCCTTCCTATCTACACAGGACAGTTATAATATTTGTTTTTTCATAGTTGTCTTTTGGACCACTATGAGTTTGCATTTATCATCAAAACCAGTTATCAGCTGTGTATCTAAGAAGACTGGATTAAAAAGCAGACTATCCAAACCATTCCAAGATACCTGTATTTCTTTCCTGTGACAAACACAAACTACTTGGAAGACTTGGTATGCAAAGTCTCACTGAGATTCGCCCTCTCTTGAAGATGACTCTTCATAACCTAGGCACTAAACAACACCAAGTAATGGTCACAGCACCAAGACTGAGTTAAAGAATTGTTTGCACAATGCACTCAGGCACATGGTTTGATGCTTGGGGTGTCTTGTGCAGGGCCAGGAACTGGACTCAATGATCCTAATGGATCTGTTCCAACTCAGCATATTCTGTGATTCTGAGATTCATTAGGACAGGGAAAAGAAGCTGAGAAATACAGATCATTTCCCCTGGCTGCATCTTTATTAGTTCTTCAGTCTCCTACCAAATAGCACAGGCAAGTGTCATCAAAGGTCACTTTGCCATGATGTCCCTACGCCAGATGGACACACCAGCCGTGACAATGCATATACTAAGACACAGAAATGCAAACAGTAAGTGATGAAGTGATCTTTCTTCTTGTGCCAGGCTGTTCTTCCCACAGTCATTTGACCTTTACACGACCGTCCAATATTTTGCTAAGAACACAGGCAAGCAAACACATCGATCAACTGTTTTTCTAAGCAATACTTTGAGATAGACTGAAACAGTGTGGATGTCTACTAGAGATTCTCAAATTCAGGGACTAAGGAATGGAGCTTTCAACACCCACAGCCTCAGAAAAAAAACTGGGAACAATGAGAACAAACCCTAAAGACCTGAACAAATCCGCAAACTGGGAACCAACACAACCCTGTAAAATTAAAAAATTAAAAAACAAAATCGTTTTAAGGATTGTAAAATAAAGACTTAGAATCCCTCTTTGAAGTCATACTTTCAACAATTCTTTCAGGGAAATCCCTAGAATCAAGCAAATTGAATATTCTTCAAGAAGAAATTCCTTTTTTGATGCTTGATGATCTTTTGTACATACTGGCCATACTCTTAGTACACAAAACACTACTGAACAAAGACAAATCTCCTTAGATCTTCCCCAAGTTTGGGATTCTAAATCCTCTTCCAGATCCTGCATGAAGTGTAAATGAAACAGATATCCTCTGCAGCCACTCTTCCACCTTGCCAAAGACTACTACTTCTCTGCTGTCTGATCTGTTTCAGTGCCACTCCTGGCAAACTAAGCCAGGAATCTTTAGCAGGTCTTTGCCTAAGGGGCTCATTTCAAGTGAAGCATGTTAGAAAGTCCTCTCAAGGACAGCTCCTTTTTCAGCTATCACAGCTGAGTTCAGAAAATGACAGGTTTCCTCAGTATTAAGACACTGCACTCAAATAAGGAAGAGTTAATTTATTAGTAGCATTTCTAGAAGTAAGCAGATAGCCTCACCTGGGTATACAAGGCATTCAACTTCGGCTCCAGATACAATGCACGAGGATTTGAGAATTTTGAGAAGACTTGTAAGTGGGCTATTAGTTGCCTGCAAAACAAAGCAATTATTTTTAAAAATATCCAGGAGACAAACAAACAGAGAACTTAAGTTAAAATTCATTAACAAGAAAGAAAACAAAACACAACACAGGAGGATCCCAAGTCTTCAGCACTATTTCAGACATATCAAGAAGTGTCCTGTTCCCTAAGCAGCTCCTTCCAGCTGTCACTTCACTGCAAAGAGAATGCCTTTACTTCAGTAGCACTAGGTAAGCTCAGTTTTTTCATGAGAAAGGGGTACAGTCAGGATGCAGCTTACTTCTCTCTGACAACCCAGCCTATAACACCAAAATTCTGTATTTATCTCTTTGTTTATTCACTTGCCCATAACTGGTGCCCATGTTGCTCCTACCAATTATGATGGGCTGCATTCAGTCACAGACTGTAAAGACTTAACAGTGGGCTGCAAGGACAGATGGGAGTCAGTTCCTCTAGTGCTGGCAGGGTCATCTCACATCTGCCCTACCTCCTTCTCATGGAAAGGGACAGAGAAGACCAGGATAAGGAAGGAGTGAGATCTCCTCTACCACACATGCTGTGGGACTGGTAGAAGCTGTCCCCATTCAGCTGCTAATTTACACTGAACTCTCCAGACACCTGAGCTGGGCCATCCTCCTCCATGGCTGGGCACAGACATGAGTAGATGAGTAGGATGCCTTCCAGGAACCCCACAGGGAGCCCTGGGCAGGTGCTCCTGCTTCAGCCAAGCCTCCCAGGACAGAGGGTGAAGCCCCACGAGGGAGTCCTCTGGCACAGGCCTGACCCGGGAAGGGATGTCACTCCACAACTCATTAACACACCCCTGGTAAATCTTTCATGCCTTTGTTACAGCTGCCAGGAGCTAATGTTTCCACTTCACTGCATGGATGTTCTAAGATGGAGGTTGGGAAAACAACAAAATATTTTGGACTGTCACTGTACTTTAATTGTTGATAACTTGCAGATACAAGTCAGAATCTGGAAAAAAAAATGAAACACCCATAGGACATCTGGGATGGAATGACACTTTAGGTCACATATCAAATATTTGTCTTGTTCCAACATATAAGGTGACATTTTGAAGTTCTCCGTCATTACAAGGGCCATCCTTTGCAAAAGAAGTGTCAGAATATAAATCTTTGTGCTGTATTTGTAAGGGATATTTGACAGAGGTCATCACTAGGGAGAATTCATACAAAGAGCAACTTTCTCCATATATTCAACACAATGACATTTAGCAGCATGCAGCTTCAGTCTACCAAAAAAACCACACCTTAGTCCCTAAGAAGACAAGATTTTTAATAGGCAGGAAACGACAAAATCCCAATATTAGAATACCTAACCAAACAGTCTAATTTTTTGAAGTGCTTGGCAATGCCCACAGTTTTCAAAGACTAAGATACGCACAGAGAAGCCAGGGAATTCAGGTACAAGAGTCTCTGAAAACTTCAGAATAGCTTCAGAACACTACACATTTTTTGGTTAAAGTAAAACACACCACAGACTGGTCAGCAGGTAACGAGATAATGATAAAACTGGGCAACATATCTGGATTTTTAGTACTGCACAGGCAGAATTTCTGACTTGTAATCCATTGAGAAATGATGACGGCACAAGCAAGAGAAGAAAAAGCAATATATACAAAAACACAGCTTGTATCTCAATGTGAGCTGCTGAATCTGCCTTTCCATGAGACCACTAGCAAAAGAGAAGACTAAAAATACTTACTTAGCAGCAGCTCTTCTCGTTTTCTTTTTCGGTACTCCTATACTAATTGGCTCCCCTTCTTCCTTTTCTTCTTCCTCCTCCTCCTCCTCCATAGCAACATCATTCACCTCTTCAGTGGATATTTGTTTTGCTGCTACGGTGCCACTAATTTTCTTTCTGAGATCCTGAGATGGAGCCACTAAGGAATCTGCTGGGTAGTACTCATTTCTGTGTTAAAAAAAAAAGAAGGAAGGAATTAAGAAGCATAACATTTTTCAAGGTTTCAAGGAAACAACATCAACTAAAAACCTCACCTTTCTTATTTTAACATCTTATTATGTCCATCATACTGTCTGATATGTGCACACATATGCAAGCACACCATTGCTTTCCCTCCAGGGGCAGGAATTTGAATCAGCCTCTAACAAAATCAGTATTTTCCCCATCCTGGGGGAAAACACTCTGGTATTCTGTGATTCCAAATTAACGTGTAGTTTCATTAAAGAGGAACTTTACTTCCACTGAAATAATTCTGTGACTGAGTAACAAGACTGGCAATGTCAAGTCAATGAATGAGAGACTAAGCAGCAGAGACCTACTCTAAGTTTCATTTCAGCCTGCTTAGTTTCTAACAGAATCCACATTCCAATTAAAGGGTTATCTCTACTGGAAATAGACACGTCATCAGCCATGCACTCAAGAAATAAAGTCTGTAATGGGATAGCCAATCTTAAAGCTCAGCAACACATTGAAAGCAATCTGTCCACTCAACTGAAAAATAAATCTTACTTACCGAATGAATCTCAAAAGAAGTGGGGAAAGTTCCCTCGACCGAGGCTCCACTCTGTCCGGAAACTTATCCAGGGCTTTCCAAAGTAGGAATCGGTAATTTGTGTGGTCCAGCCGTTCACTGCAATCTGTTCTACTCCTCAGCTGCTCCAGAAAGACAGTCCCCACCTCTCCTTCTGGCATCTTCTCACTTTCTGTTTCAGCAATGCTCTCCTCCTGTTCATCTAATTCATCTTGTAGCTCCATTTCTACAGAAGAGATAAGAAAATCTTTTCAGGTTACTTCATAATCACCAGTAGCAAGGAATCCACCCCCCATTACAAAAGCAATACATCTGGGGATATGCAGCTGTTTAGACACAACTGTATTTAACACTGACCTGAAAGACACACATTGCTTAGAAAGCATTCTAGGATGCCTTGCAACCCTGGCACTTCTCAATTGGGCTCAGTTCCCTTGAAGAACAGGGAAGTTCACAAGTGTCTGCATACTTCTGACTCTATACTGAAATATTAGATTGCATATGCCCACAGGTAAACCTCAAGAGCACACACAAGGACGGTGCAGAAATTCCATGGAGCAGGAAGATGGTCTGCACCATTACACAGGTTTTGTCACTGTTCTTAACCAGTGTGAGCAGTGGCAGCCTTAAGCAAAGATGAAACTGCTGCATGGTTTCCCACAACCTGCAACTCCCTCCTGTAATACAGGGGGCCTTTTCCAGCTACTGCTTGGTGTTTAGGACAGGAGACACAGCTTCCTCACAAGCCTCTCCACTCCTGCCCTGGACATGACAGTAGTACTGGTTCTGAATTGTCCCATCACACATAAATTTGGGGAACTTGAAAAACAGCCACATAATTCACCATTAGCTGGGTTACTATGATAACCATGCTTAGGATAGGTGACTTACCAGCATAGCTAGCAGCCCTCTCCAAATGTTCATACAGGACCTTCCAGAACTGTTTATTCTTCATTTCCTTTGCATGAGAACTAACAAAGGAGAATACAGCATGAAATTAGAAGGAAGATCAGAAAAGGCAAGTGTCACTCAGCTAGTTATCAACTAATACAATCAAAGGCTTTGATCACTGCTTTAATGTGGCTGTCTGGAGACAGGACATCTGCACAATGCAGCTGTAGCACTTCCTTGCCTTTTCTCATGGACCCCAAATGTCAACTGTTATTAAAATAATCTGGTTGCATCCCATGACTTCAAATGAACTCAAATTGAGTAAAAATGTTCTCAAGCTTTCTACTGACTTCTGTACAGCAAATCATATAGAATCAAAGGAAGAATTACCATGGACATATCTTTTGAAAAGCTGGTTTAATTTTTTTTAATTAATTCATTGGTTTGAAGAGGAAAATCCCATCCTTTTAAATCATACAACAAAGGGAGGAAAAAAAAAAAAAAAAGATAAAGTCATGCTGAAAGAAGTCATTTATTTTTTCACCATGGTAAGACTTCCCTACTCTTTAGTAGGATTTAGAGGTTTTCCAGTAAGGACAGAAAAGTTGGCAGATGAGGAAACTGAGAGACTTCTTGTTCCTTTAAGCATTTGTGAACCATAAATCAAATCCTGCTACCTCTGACTAAAAACTCTGATGTTACTTGACTGTATTTATTGCAAGTTCCCTTTTAAGTAAGAAAAATCAGGAAGTTGAAGAGTCTACACAGTTTGAGATTTGAGAGATCAAATTAATTTCAGAAGATCTAACATGAAGATTCTCAAACCTCTTCAAACTGGACATTTTTTACCTCAGCTTCTGTTCACAGAAGAATGAAAGGAATGTCCCATGAGACAACTACAGATTGCAGCATCCAACTGCATATACTCACGTTATAAGTTCAATTACAGGATCCCAGAGAGGGCTGAAGTTAATATAAAGCATTCCTAGTAAATACCGAAGAGGCACCTAGAATGACATACAACACCATCTTGTTGAGATGCAAAAAACAGTAGTTAAAGAACAACCAAGCTCCTCTAACCTTTCTTCCTCTCAAAGAGGAAACTTTGATCAAAGAAGTTCTCAAGAGTGCTACAAGAGATGAAGTCACACACATAATCATTCCTTCATGTGGAATATCTAGAACCCATTTATTTCCTCATAGCTTCATGTAGAAATCTAGAACCCATTTACTGTAAGCTACACTGAGATCTCATAACTATACCAAAATAACACGAATATGGAAAAACCAGTTCAGCACAGATGATCTGGAATGCCTCTCTATCCAACTTCAGTGCTGCCACAGCAAAATGAGGGACCTCAGAAAGATGAAAATCTGTCCAGAGGAATATTCACTGCACTAAGCCTAATAGCATGTCCTCCAGACTGGCTCCTTGCTGAGCTACAGGGAGAAGGAGTGACCTACAATCCTTCCTCATAGATGTGAGGCCCCCTTTAGCTCAGCAGCAGAGGAGATTCAACAGTCACAGGTATAAAAGATTTTCCTGCTGAAGCAAGATCCAGAAGTGAGGTCACCAATGGCCAGCAGGAGTCCTACCAGTGTTCAACCACACTGAGGACATGGCAAGGTCAGGAATTTAAATTTGCTTACAAAAATTCTCCCTGGAATCATTTGCCTTCCTTTCCATGACATCAAACCCAGATTAATCTGACTGTGGGCCATTTATCTAGATACCACTGTTGTTCTACTAAATACAGTACTCCTGAGGACAATAGGAGCTATGATCTCTACTAACAAATAAGTTTTCTAAAACCTAATCTGGGAGTTAATTGATTTTTTAATGCACTCTCACAAAAAATTCTACAATCTGTGTGATGAAATAAGAACATTCTCTTGGAATAAAGGAATGTGACAACTGCTTTTTGACAATAAAACCTTACCTCCTGCAAAGATCCACTTGGTATTGCAGGCTGCACTATGTCACATCTTAGTTTCCTCAAATGGAGAAGTTTCTCTCTGTAATCATTCACTGTTGCTGGCACAAGTTCTGCTTGGAGCAATATGGCAAATACTGGCTGGAATTCCCCTGTGCCATCACCCTGAACAAACAAGTGACAAGAATTCTGTTAGAGTACCTTTATCTCATTGAAAAGTACTTCAAAAAACTATACAGACTCATGGCCATTCTGGACAAAAGAACCAAGTCAAAAAACTTGCTCTGGTTTCCACCATTCAGGCACACATCTGAAAACACCAGGAGGCGGAGGACAAAGAAATAAAACTGGAATGTGAAAGCACAAAAGAAGAGTACCACCTCTACCAGTTACATTTTGTTTCTGCAAAGTGAACAACATTTCACAAAAAACATGAAACAGAGATAGCTTTGAAATGTTAAATGAAAAGCTTTAGCCCTACCTCAATTTGTGCAGAAGGTGGATAATCAAAATGGTTTAGAATTCGAATCGTCAACAGCCGGACCTATTCCAAGCAGAAGCATGTCAGGCAATGTAAATTGACACATACACACCTACAGAGAGGTTAATGTCTGGTACAGCACACTGATTTCACTAGGTTTTCCTTGGAGTTGAGAAACAGATGAATTCCTGTAGTCTAGAAGGCAATTAGAAGTGAATGCATTATGCTCCTGCCCTGATTTACCTCTAGAGAAGAGGCAAGGCTGACAGGGCTAACAGTTAACCTTTGTTAACTCATGCCCCATTGACACAGGTCTAAGCAGACACTATGGAAGTAATAGCTTTACACAGTCTCATGCTTCTCCTTTCAGACTTTATCATTTAACTAAGTTTACCTATGTTTTATTGATAAAATACAAATTACTTTGCATGTGCTCAGAACAACAGATTACCTTGGAAACTCCAGTGGAAATATTAGGATGCAACTTCTCAAACAAGTCCATTAGATTCCCTTGGGAAAGGGGTTCCTGGCAGCCACATAATGCCAGCCTTGTGTAATAGAGATCAGCCAACAGCAATGCAGAGGGGTCTGAAGGGAAAGTGCTAAAAACAATGGATGATTTTATCAGCATACAGAAAGCACTGCAAAAACACTGGTATTTAAAAATAAGGCAGTAGTGATAACTACAGCATCAAGGGAAAAGTCCACGACTTCAGACTCTGCTTGCACCAGCAGGACAGTGAAGTCAGACTTCACCAGCAAATTACTTGCAGCTGCAAAATCAATGACAGCCCAAGAGGCATGAGATCCCTCCTTTGTGTCAATCAGGGTTGTCAAGCTGGGACTTGCACGCTGGACACACAGTTGCAAAAAATAAACCTGCATAGGTCACATGAGGGCTTCTGCGACTACCCAGGTGCTCAGTCAGTGATCAACTTCAGCAGAAGAGAAATAATCTAGGCTTGGGTGAGACCCCAGAAATCCTGTCTGCTCACAGAGAAACTTCCTTCTGCTACCTTACATCCCTTGCTCCAAGAAGGTTTCACATCCCCTGCCCAGAGCTGACAGAAAAGCATTAGGCTAAAGCTCACTGCCAGTAATTCCTGTCTGATCTGGCAAGTTGTTTTATCTCCATCATGTCTCAGATATGAGCACCATAACTTCCTAAATGAACAGGATGTTTTGAAGCTCAAGCCACCAAAGACTTGGAGATGCTAGAGAGAGATTAATGGTCTTCCTAAATCCCTCCAGCCAGACAGTTTTCTGTGCTAATTATAAGTTAAATAGGGTAAAAATAAATAAAATGGAGTATACAAAATCTCCTCCCATTGTGGAGCAAGCCCAAACATGGATATGTAAGGACATAGTGGAATCCCAACAGCACAAGCAAACTCAGGCTTTTGACACAGCTCAGTAAGTGCTGTTTCTGTCTCTTTTATCATTGCAATGTAACACAGAATTACTAAGTGTAGCATTCCAAAGCAAAACTAGAACCAGTGTAGCACTCCAGTGTAAAACTAGAACCAACTTATTTGACACACTACCCTGCAGCTAAGAAAGCATCAGTTCGCAGAGAAAATGTAATTGAACAGGAACTACATCTACCTGGTTCTCCAAAAAAAGTGTTTACAACTTTGCTCCATTACATAACCACAATACTGAAGCAATGCACCAGCATAACAGAATGGGCAGCACACAAAGAAGCATTTAACCAGCTCTTATACAAAGGCAAAGTCAAATTTTTGCCCTATCAAGGAAAACCATGAAGCACCACAGAACAGGCAGAGTTTACTTACGTCACTAAGCTCTTGACACGCTCCACAGGTAACAAATGGAGTACTTCAGCAGATTCTACCAAACTAAGTAGAGTACTTACAGCTTGGCAGGCCACAAACAGGTTTCCTGGAGCAGAGAAAGAACAAGAACTTCTTGTGAATTTACTCAGCTCTCAGTGACTTGTGCTTGTATGGTGCATGCCCATCCTGAAAAGGCTGGAGTCAGAGAAATAAGGTAGCATATGGATCCCAGAACTGGCATGTGTATTTTCTAACCATAACACATAATCATAACACATAAAATAAGTGCTTCCCTGGCTATCAAAGTAAGTGCCTCCTCCAGCAAGCCAGCACTGAAAGCTGTGACAGCTCCCAGTTTGCATGTTTCCATCATACCCACATGTGCAGAAAGCAGAGATCTGGAGCTAAGCACTGTGGCAGGAGTCGCAGACAGTACTCTGCTAAAAAGAAAGAAATGCTGCCAAATTGATATAAATGTAGCAAAAACAATGCAAAAATACATACTAATGCTACCACCACACATGTGCCTATAAAGTCTGGAACCTTGGCAATGCACTACTGTGTAAGATCTTCAAAGCTGTCCCATGTACCTAAAGACTGAGTATATATTAGTGAATGGCAGGAGAGTTTGCTGAATTTTGTCTCCTCTCTAAACCTCTCAGACTCCTTTAGGGACGGAGGGTTTCCCAGAAGCACATGATAGCCAATGCCCTGCCAGGCAAGAAAGGGAAATTCCTTTCCCATCACACTTCTAAGTTAGCAAATAGGTTGCTTTTTAAAAAAATAAAAGTAATTCCCCTCCTTCGTCTCTTTTCAGGTTGAAGAAATACTGGAAAGGGCAAATTAAGGGAAGTTTTAAAAATATTTAACTGTCTTACACACTGCCAATGGAAAAGAAAGGGAAGTGAGCATTCATATCCTATTTATTCCTTTGCAAACATTCCTCTATTCTAAGTTGCTTAATTCCCCAGGTATGTGATTTCCCAGATCATGCTAACCATTAACCTCCATAAGGAGCTCCTCAAAGAGAGAAGAAACATCAAGTAATGACAGGAGGAACCTTTCTGCATCTATCTGCATAGGGTAAGGACAGTTCCCAAGCTGAAATCTGCATGCCCTTTGGTAGCAGTGTGCCCATGCTGGACAAAGATAGCAGCTTCCACCTCACTACAGACACACCTGTGTGATCAATAAGGGAAGCACTTCTATACTGGCCCTGAAGAGCTGCCAGCAAAACACCTTGCTGTTTTTAAGCCTGTTTCCTTGCACTCCACAGCAACCACAGCACCAAAAACACCCAGTTCTGGAACTTGCACTTTGCTTCAGGGCTCAGAGGCCAGGAAGGTCAAATGGAGCACAGGGCTGGGAGCCTTGCACAGGCAGTGAGAGGAGACTACAATCCTAGCAGAAGGTGAAGGAATTGCAGGAATCAGGGAGGTGGAAAAAATGCCAGTGGATGAAAAAAAGCATCCAGGAATGCTCATTTGGGAGAAGGGTGAAGAAAACCAAGGAAGTAAGTGTAATATGGGACAACAGGAGGCATGAGTATAGTCCTGAGAATGCATTTATTTTCTTTTCCCTTACCAACAAAGGAAGAAATAGCAATGTGCCTCTGGCACACAGAGTCTGAGCAGTGCTGCTCTACTGCCAGCAAAGATGAGACCAAAGAAAAGAAATTCTAGATATTCCTTTTTTAGGCTTAGTACATTACCAATAAAACAATCATGACAGCATGAAAAAACTGCAAATATGATAAAAGAAAGACCTAAATCAAAAAGGGCCATGCTTGACAAAGCTTCTTTAAAGAAGAAAAAGCAGCAGAGCTGATTGGTGGATACATTTAGGAATATTAACAGAGGTGTTATAAATGGAAAATGACAGACAGCCCTTACAAACAAAGGAACAATGAACACTCAACCTGGGGCACTCTAAAAGTTGTTTATAGTTTGTCACAAGGTCAAATACCTTCTAGCTCTCTGAGTAACAACTGCCCTGCTCTATGCAGTTAATTTTTTTTTTTTTTTTTTGGCCAGAGAGGGAAGACAACCAATGACCACCTCTTCCCGGAGAAAAGATGCAGCATTTAGAATTGGTGGTGTCACTTGGGTCAGAGATGGTGTGGTGGTTTTGGCTGGGATAGAGGCAATTTTCTTCATAGTATGTAGCTCTGTATGTAGCTCTACTAGTATGTAGTTCTGTTTTGGATTTGTGCTGGAAACTGTTGATAACAGAAGAATATTTCTGTTACTGATGAGCAGCACTCACACAGTACCAAGGGCTTTCCTGCTCCTTCCCTGCTTCTCACCCTACTCCACCAGTGGGGAGGCTGGTGGTACACAAGGGAGGAGTGCTGTCATTTAACTCCAGCCAGCCACCAAACACCCTGCAGCCACTTGACCACTCCCCCACCAGCAGGATCAAGGAGAGAATCAGAAGGGCAAAAGCTAGAAAACTTGTGGGCTGAGATAAAGCAAAAAAGCCACGCACACAAGCAAAACAGAAAAAGGATCTGCTTCCCATGGGCAGGCAGGTGTTCATCCATCTCCAGGAGAGTAGGGCTCTGTCACATGTAGTGGTGACTTGGGAAGACAAATGCTATCACTTCAAACGTCCCCTCCCTTCCTCCTCCTTCCCCACAATTTATATACTGAGCATGAAGTGATAAGGAAATATCCCTTTGGTCAGTTGGGGTCACCTGTCCGGACTGTGCCTCCTCCCTTAGCTTCCTTACCAGCATGGCACCATGAAAAGCAGAAAAGGCCTTGGCAGCAGCAGTAGGCTCAGCAGTAACAAAAACATCTATTATCAACCCTGTATTCAGCACAAATCCAGAACACAGCCCCATACCAGCCACCATGACAAAAACTAACTCTACCAGTGGACCACAGCTGGGACAGATGACCCCACTGACCAAAAACATATCCCCTATCATATGGCACCATACTCAGCATTTAAAATGGGGGAAGAAGAAGGCATGGCTTTTGTCTTCCCATGTAACTGAGTGACAGAGCCCTGCTTTCCTGGGGATAGCTGAACATGTGCCTGCCCTTGAGAAGTGGCAAATGAATTCCTTGTTTTGCTTCACTTGCATGCACGGCTTTTACTTTACCTGTTAAACTAGCTGTACCTCAACCCATGAGTTTTCTCCCTTTTTACCCTTCTGATGCTCTCCCCTCATGCCTGCTGAATAAACAAGCAGCTGTGTGGGGCTCAGTTGATGTTTGAGGTTAAGATACAACACTTCTTTCTGGCACCCGACACGTGGCTTGGCAAGGTTAGAAGAAATAGCAATGTGCCTCTGGCACACACAGAGCCTGAGCAGTACAAGGTTGCAATGTGCTAGATTGAACCCTGATTAATAGCTGTTATTGCTGTTTAGCTATTAATTGGCAAGCTTCTGTGCCTGCCATAAGGCTTGCTTGTCTTACTGTATATTAGCAGCCACTGATCATTAGTGACTGCTTTTTGCTTTCACAGCTGTAGTGCTGTACTGCTCAGCATCTTTCTCTGCCGTACCTGGGAACATTTTGATAACAGCCATGGCAATGCACCCAGGTGGGCAGGTGGCCAGGGCAGTGCTGCTTTTTTTGTCCTGCTGTACTAGCCAGGCTGGAACTCCAGTGTGAACTTGAGTCAACCAGACTGTGACCTGTGGACGAGTCCACAAAGGAGCAAGACATCCCAAAGCATCTGTGGCTGTGGTTAAGGCCATGCCAAAGAAGGTACATCTCAAAGCAACTATGGCTTTAGTTATATCTATGCTGCAGCAGCTGTACTTCTGAAGGAACTGTGACCCAGGGGTAAATCCATGCTGGAGAAAGTACACCTGAAGCATCTGTGCCTGTGGGTAAGTACACGCTGCAGCAGGTACACTGTGAATCATCACCAGCTATGCATGAGGTCATGCTGGAGCACCTCAAAGTGTGTGGCCATAGACAAGTCCACAGCAGAGCAGGTACATGCCTGAGGGAGAGCAGCCATGGGTAATGCCACATTTGGAGCAGGTATATCTCTGAAGGCACTGTAGCCCATGGATAGGGCTGCTCTGGAACAGGTGCACCCCAAAACACCGGCGGTGATGGGGAAGTCTACACCACAGCAGGTATACCCCAGGAGAAACTGGGACTCACAGGTAAGACTCCACTTGGAGCAGGTACTCCCCTAACAAGACTGTGGGTAAGTTCAAACACAAGCAGGGGCAAGGGGAAGAGTTCATTGCAATGCTAAGCCCTGTGGCCTGGCCCAAAGGGATAGGAGTGGAGATTATAGCAGATATAACTTGTATAATTGTTGTAACCCATTTCATTTGCATGCTGTAGGTTTAAGTCGCATGTTGTAGGAATTACTACAGCAGGAACCACCCAAACTGATGGAGGACAAGCTTTACAAGAAGCAGTGCAAGTGCAATAGTGAATTAACATGAGCTGACTCTGGTGGCAAACAGTTCCACACAAGACACCAACTCTCCTGTCCTGAGTAACCACTGTAACAGATGGAGCCCAGATTAATGGATTAAATGAACTCAGCAGATATTCTGTGAACATTTTACAGGGGTGATCCACAGACAAAGGGAATGATATTATATCAAAGGATGGGAGGGGAAGGGGTGGATAATGAGGTTGCATTGGATAGTGTGGTACCTGAGCATGACACAAATTGTATTGAGTAACAGGCAGAGAATGTGCTGGTTTTGGTTGGGATAGAGCTGAGTTTCTGCATAGCAGCTGGTATGAGGCTCTGGCTTGGATTTGTGCTGAAAATAGTGTTCACAACACAGGGATGTTTTTGTTATCAGTGTGCAGCACTCACAAAGCATCAAGGCCTTTTCTGCTTTTCACACCAGCCCACCAGTGAGTGGGCTGGGGTGCATGAGGAGCTGGGAAGGAACACATCCAGGACAGCTGACTCCAGCTGACCAAAGGGGTATTTCAGACCATATGGTCATGCTCAGCAGATAAAGTGGGGAATGTTCAGAGTGATGGTGTTTGTCTTATCAAGTCACCATTATGCATGGCAAAGCCCTGTTTTCCTGGAAGATTGCTCCTGCCCACCCATGGAAAGTGGTAAATGAATTCCTTGTTTTGCTTTACCTATTAAGCTGCCTTCATCTCAGTCCACAAACTTTCCCACTTTTACTATTCTGATTCTCTGTCCCATCCCACTGGGCAAGTATGAGCAGGTGAGCAGCTGCGTGGGGCTTAGTTGCCAGCTGAGGGTTAAACCACAACAGTCTTTTTTGGCACCCAACACGGAGCTCAAAGGGTTTGAGATAATGATATTTAATTGGAGTGTGCTAGTTTGAGTTTATAGCTGTTATTGATGTGTAGCTATTAATTGACAGATGGTAATGTCCTAAACTTTGCACTATAGGTTTGAGTTGGAGCTTTTGAGTCAATAGTCTCTCCTTCACTTGACAGCTTCAGCCTGGATTTGGTTTAGATAGATTTCCTTCCTTTTTTTTTTCTCACTTTCTTCTTTTCCTTCCCATTACCTCTGTCTTCCACTATGCAGGACATCTGTCACCCCATCATTATTATGAACAGCAAATGTAGAATTGTTTCCTGGAGGTTGTTTTTCCCAAGCTTTACTCTTCTAGTTTTAGTCAAGCTGGTAATTTGTAACAATGCTATCACTGCTCATTTTTATGTTTTATGCAATCAGAAAAACTGCTTTTATTTTTTTATATATTAACAAAAAGCAAATAAACAGCAAGTAACTATAACTGACCTTTGCAGAGGCTTCCTTTGTCAATGGCTGTGAAGAGAGAGTCTATAAAACCCGTCACATGAGGCAGAATGTGGTCTTTGTTCATTGGTCTGTTCAAAATAAATGGGAAGACTTTTTCTGTTACACTGACACCTATGCATAAAAGCTTTCTATCCCATTTATCTCTATTAAATTACAGGTAGCTCATTCCAAGTTTGAAACCAGCACCAAAACGTTTTTGCTATTTCTGCTTCACAATTTAAGTTGTAGCATTCACTGCATCATCTTTCTAACTAGTCCTTCAATAATTATGGAAAAAATACTGTTGAGAGAGAATAGTGCTTAAAAAACACAAACTGAAATGTGTTAAGAACATCTCTATATACTAGAGCATCAAATTTAGTAAGGAGGCAATCAAGAAGCTGATAGTCTATTCCTATCTTTACTGTTGACTCATGGTATTTCCATGCAGCACTTGTTTTTGTCTTCTAACCTAAGTTTCCTGAGCCTAGCACTAGCAAATGTTGTCATTTCCTTAGCAGAGAGATTTCCTACAGAAAAAGAGCTAATAGGCAGTAACAAAGTTGACAGTATTACAGAAATGCATGACAACAGTACCTTAGAATATCCCTTACCTAATATGTGGCAGTACAACCAAGGCAACCCAAGACTGCGAAAGATCAGTGATGTTTTCCTTCTCCGGTAAACGCATCAAAGACAGTACATGATCCAACACTGGTACTCCTGCCTCTTCTCCTTGTCTTTTACTTGTTTGTTGCCTTGTATTAGAGCTAAAAATAAACCCAAACTTTTTAGTAATTCACCACTGCATATCAGAGACTGTTCCTTTTGTTCCTAGGATATTCACAATTATGTTGTCTACTTCTAGCAAAAAGGACTTGCATAACACAAGAGATTTTTTTCTTCTCAATGTCCTCTACTGCACAAAGCATCATCTAGTCATGCTGAAGAGCACAAAACATGGCCCACAAGAAATATAAGCTCTTTATTTCAAGTTCAAATAATATTTCTAGAAGAAAAGACACTGGATCTCAGTTGGACAACCTCATAACTGGGACATATAGACTCTCTAAGAACACCTGAGAGTCATCTCTACAACTTGTTGTTAATAAATCCTGATAACACTGACATGGATAGATGACAGAAAACAATCAGTGAGGTAAAAGTTTTGGGACTTAAATGGAATCACAAGGTGAGCCTAAATCAACAAGCCTAATTGCAGGCAGAAAGGGTTGACACCGTACTGAACATATGAACAGGAGTCCTTCCCACTCCATGCACAGCAATCTTTCCATTCCATCCAGTGCTTGCAAGATCACAGTCAGAAGGCTGCACAGGCTTCACTCTTCAAGAAATGCAGAAGCTCATAAAAAGCCAACAGTAAGAATTATTAGAGGCTTAAGAAAATACATTTATGACATAAAGCTCAAGGAATTAGGATTGTTAGTCCAGAGAAAGAAAATCTTGGACATGTCTGATGATGAAAGCCTGCTATTTGTAAAAGCTTGATGCAAAGAGTAATAAATATTCTGCTCTGTTTCCAGCAGATAAGATAAGCAGCAAGGGATTTAAACAGCTGTAAAGAAGGTTTAAGTTATACACTGAGGACTGGGGGAAAAACCTATAACAACCCAAGGAAAAAAACCAAAAGCCAAAAAGCCCAAATAAATCAAAAACCACCTGTATAAGTATAAAGATATCAAAGTACTGGCACAGACTGCCAGAGGCAGCTCAGAATGTCCAGAACTGGAGTATTTAAAAACTAGATAGGAGACAGGGTATGCAACTCTTGAGATGTCTCCTAGCCGTAATTTACACCACTGACATTGCAAGAGCACAAAACCCAGACCAAGGAGGACCAAGGTCTTTGCAGCTCTGTACTCCAAACCACTGAAAGAATAGATCAAGAAACAAAGAAAACAAGGGAAGAAAATCAAGTTTAATAATTTTGACTCTATTTTCTGTTCCCAAAATCTCAGTGCTTCCACTATTATTAAATAAAAATAGGAAAAAAACCACACAGAGTAGACTGCTTAAAGGGAAAAACAAAACCTTACATAAAAGGCAATACAAAGTCAAAAGTTTTGAATTAGCTGAGTTAGAATTACCAGAAAAATCACTATCATTAGATTAGCAAAGGTCATTCTGTGCTTCAATGGTTACCCCTAATTTTTCCAAAGAGGCTCCGGGGAAAGCAACCACTTCATTGCAACTAAAAGCAATCAAGCTGTGCCAGCACAGTGCTGCTTCTGGATTAATTACATGTCCTTTGATATCCAGCTGTGCTCCATGGCAAGACTATGGTACTGCTGCCAAGAAAGCTCCTGGACAAGACATATGCATACAGGGAAAAAAGCTGGGGCACAGGCAGGAGGTTAGTAATGATGAGAAGCTGAACTGCTGCACTCATTACAAAGATTAACTGCCAAAGGATGCAGTTTTCATGATGGTGTAACAGATCCCCATCATACATGCACCACAACACTGTTTGTATCAGTGACCACCTTTCCAAAGCAGCATCTCTTCTCGCATAATTTCAAAAGGAAAGTGATATTTTACTATATCACTTGGTTTGCAAATCCGCCAGCAATGCCCTCATTTTACGCAACTCCAGCAAATACTGGAAGGCAACTTTTATGTGCTCTGCACTGCCCTCAGGCCTAGAGCCACACAGACACATCCAATGTTAGCTAAACTTGACAAGTCTCACCTGACAGATGATTCAGTGAAAACAAGAGGATACTTTTCAAATGCCATTGAACCAATGGTAGGAGGCTCTGCTTTAACCAAAATGAGCTTAGCCAGAATTGCCATGGCCTCATTCTTCGTGATGGCATCTGTTCCAGAGAAGCAATGTTCAATGTATTCTAGAAAGCAAGGGAGAAAATGCTGGAGACAAAAAAAAAAAAAAAAAAAAAAAAAAAGTCAAAGATTGGCAAGTCTCTTTAATCATCATCAAATCCACAAAAAAAAAAAAAAAAAAAGAAAAAAAAAAATCCCAAGACCAACCACAGGGAAATACAAATGCTCACAAATAAGCCAGCAAAGCATCAGACTTATCAGTTCTGGTGCCCCTAGACACCAGCAGGGACTGTAATCTAATGCAAAAACTCATTTTGCACCAAATCCAGTCTTATCAGGACATTCCAGATCCTTGACTTGACTTTCACCGCCTATTCCATTGAATTAATTTGATTCGTCACAGATCACCACTTATATGGCTTATTCATAATTTCCACGTAGTTTCTCCAGAACTCATTCTCTTCCTCCCATCCAAACACACTCACTCTTCTAAGTCCCCACAGACAAGCTTCTTTTTCTGAACCTATCACCTTCTCCAACTCTGAGAACCCTTACACAACTTTAACACAACAGCACAAGTAACCTCTTTCCTTCTTATCAGATCATAACAGAAGTTTAAACAAACATCATGTCAATACACAACAATTGTTCAGCATTCAAGGCAGGTAAGTATACTGTGGATTCTCCAGTTGTTCCCTTTAGCAACAAAAATAAACATAATGTACAATCACTTCCACCTACCCCCTCAAATTGCTTCATTGTGAACATTGCTTCAGAGAAGTCCAAAAGAAAATGCCGTTCAAATCTACTTGCAAATACCTGCAGGATGCAAGTGAAAGGTTGCAGAATGAGAAATATTTCATAGACAGCTCTTCACTACCCATGGGACATGTTTTCTGGTACACAAATCAAGCATTCTTTAAACTCTTGAGATACTCTGCCTGGCTCTCTTGCTAATTCCAGCACACAGAGCAGCATTGTTTCCAAGTGACAATTCAGGTATAGAAATGCACAGTCCTTTTCAACAAACCCTACTAACACAACTCTTTTTAACAAACACTGCTGGATCTTACTGTCTGTGCAAAGACAACTGAGCTATCTCATCAGTGTGATATGGAAAATAGAAGTCGAAAGTTCTAGGACTGCAGCACAGACACACTAACTGTTAGGAAAAAGCTTAGACACACAACACCCAAAACATTTAAACTCTGCCTTTTTTCTGTGCAGCAGGTTGCAGAAAGTTTACTAGCTCATGGGCAGAGTGAACCTCTGTGCTTCTGAAGGATCCAAAACAGGAACAGTCCTTTGAGGTACCCATGATCAGTACTCCTCAATGCCAAGATAAAATACACACCCAGATCTCTCTTTCCCAGGCCCTTCAGAACACAAGGACAGCTTTAAGCCTCCCCCAGTTCAACAGAAACCCACACAAATATCCTCAAATGTTTGAAGAAGTCTGCTGAGCAAAACTGGCCCCATGCCACAGGCAAAGCCAATCTTACTTCAGCACAAGTCAACACTGAAGACCACATAAAATTTGATCTTCTTTAAACAATTGCAAGTCTTGCTTTCCCATTGTAAATTGTGTGGGCATTTTTATTTCAAATGTTTTTTCACACACACACACTACAACTACAGTCCACACTGTTAATTGCAAAATTATAATTTACTCTATCATGAAAACTAAAGAATCAGACTCCACAGTATAATCTCCTGTTGATCTTTGAAATACTACATTTGACAGGAATGTATGCAGATTATCATGTCAATGCTCCAGCAGCAAAGGTAGTACTGAAATATGTTTACCCCTGTACTTTCTAAATCAAAACTGCACTTGTGTGAACCTTGTTCACAAGGCTAAGGCATGTTCATTAAATGCTTGGAAACTTAATGACAAATGTATTTTTTTCACTAAGTTTGACTCAATGATCTGCTTTATCACAACAGGCAGGATGTATTCCTTCACTGTTCTCCTTCCTTTCTCTACAGAGGCTGTAGGTGCTTGAATGAGCGCCTGCATTTCATAGCAATGATGTCTGCCATGGTGACACTGCTATACTGACAGCCTGTGCAAGACTGTCAGGTAATCCCAGGACCTCATCAGACTTTATTTAAGGCGTTGGGCAGGTTCTTCATTATCTGTGCAAAAAGGCTGAAGGGAACTTTACAGCATATTTCTCAGCCTGAAACAGAATGTCCAGAAATCACCCTGCTCTAGGGAATTTGAAGACTGGGATTTCTGGCATAAGCAGCAAACCTTGTTACCTTCTGAATAGCTTCCTTGGTCAAAGAATCTGGCAACAAAACATTTTCCGCCAGCAGGAATGCAGAAATGACATTCAGCAGCATCTTGCAGCAAGATGATGAGAGATATGGTGTTTGTAACATTTTTATTAAAACCTGAAATGAAAAGAGAGAACTCATATTAATCCATGAAGATAATGATTAGCTAGTCTGAATGGCCTGGGCAGTCCCTAGACCAGAAAGGCACAGAATTCTAAGCTTCAGCCCACAGAAATAAATCCTAATACTCCCACTGAAGTCTGAAGGCCCTAAATCTAGCCTAATGGAGTCAAATGTATGTGAATCTGGCAGAACTGCTCTATACCACTGATATGGGGGGGATCTCCTCCACAGTGGCAGGAACAGACTCCAGAAGTAGTAGCCCATTTTTCCCACAGCTCATTTACAGCTGGGCTACACTAGCATTACAATACAGAGGTAAAATCTCACAGGATCAGAGAGGTAGCAATACTCAAAATACATGTCTCTGTTCACTCAAACCCTAAGCCCAGAGATGCATCAGAAATGTGTACGAGTGCTTTGGCTGACCACACCTCTTCCATATTCAAACGATACTTCTCTGACACATCTAAGTGCCACTCTGACCTACCTGACAGACATCTTCAGGCAGTGAGATTTTAGATCCATTTGTGTGTTCCACTAAGATCAGATAAGCTTGCAGAATCCTTTCCATCTGCTCTGAAGCCACAGAGAAGTTGACCTTCGTTATTTTCCTCTGCAGATCTAAGAGTGAATCCTGTTTAAATAAAATAGGGAACTTAAATGCTTCAGATAAATGAACAGACTCTGTTTCACTTACTGCAATTTGAAGGACATTCTGAAGAATCAGTATTTCAGTTGCCCAACAAACTATTGTTGGCTCTTTCATACATATTCCACAATTAAACCATGCAGAAACACCCTGAAATTTCCCTTAGGTAAAAACACATCCCAGATTCCTTGGACAGAAACACAAGGAACTCCTAAAATGAGGGTCTCCAGAAAGGCTGACACTTGACATACAGAGTAGGAAAGAGAAATATTGGGTTCCACACCCACAATGGTTTGGAAGCACCCAGCTTTCACTGGAATTATCAGAATTTAGATACTTTTACACTTTATGCATAATTTTGCTAATGTGGATGGTGAGAGATTACTCATATAATGTACATTCTACATTAGTGTCTCTTGCTGTCCAGAAGATATAAACTCCTATCCTTGATCCAACAAACTGAACCCAATTTAGACAGCTATCACAGACTACATGAATACTTCACTCTGATCAAGATATTCCTGTACACCCATCAGTTCCCAGGGTAAAATAAAAAGCCTCATTAAAAACAAAAGGAAATACGTCATAAACTTCCAAGATATCATAACAACTGCTGAATCAAAGAAACCTCAGGGATACAAAACATCCAGTGATAAACAAATCTGTAGTTAATGACAGGTAAAAACTGCTTATCATATTGGGTGAGGCCAGAGGAAACAGGATGGTATTTTCTAGGAAACTGGTTAGTCACAGGAAACCAGCCTCAAGAAGGAATCAATAGGAATTATTTACCCATGCTGGAAGGACTACCCTAAAAAGCTCATGTGAACCATTTCCTGCAGTTTCCCATTTCATCCCTCTCCGGGGCACAACTAACACAATTTGCTGTCAGTTGCAAGAGGCTTCAATCCCCCTTAGCAAATCCCCCTACCAGATGTTTGCAAACTTTTAGATATTGGTCAGGTAAGTAAAACACACTGCCAGGCTGTGTCATTGACTATTCTACATCACCCTGATCCAACACAGCACAGCCTACGGCACTCAGCTGTGCTCCTTCAAACCAGAGTGTAACCCCCAAGCAGCAACACAGGAACACCCAGACTGAAAACATTCTGACTTTCAGTACTTGGCTGCAAGGTTCAAACTTGGATTTCTAGGTTTAACCCAACTCTTTGCCTTAAAAAGATCCGAAGGGCAAAAAGCCTCCCTTTTATTGTCATAAAGTGGTTTTGAATCACCAATAGTTCAGCAACATAAAACAAGCACTACATTCCAGCAAGGGCTCTACAATGCATGCAAAGGCAGACTGTACAAACCATCCTTGCCCAGCCATAGGACTGAGTTCCAAGTCTCACTTGCAGTAGCTCCCTTCTCACTCACAAAACAGCCACCAGGGTAACTCTGAGCTTAGAAAAAAAGGATGCCATTTTTCCCATGACACTGTATTTTTTGTTTCCAAAGCAGATAAAAACCCACTTCTGGTCCAGTGAAACATAAACACTTTCCTCAGTAAGTGCAGAATTTTTTCTCAATCACTCATGAATAAAAAAATAACAATAAGAAGAAAAATAATCAGTGTACCTCCAGGCACTTGAAGACAATGTCAAAATGCTCCTTATGGATATGCATTGCAGCTGATCTGATCATTTGCTTGAAGGCTTCTCCAACAGCTACCCATGGTAGTTCAATTTCTTCTTCAGTCATAGGCCCCAGCTTCAACAGAATTAGCTTCAGAGCCTGCACAGGAAAAGAGCGTATCGAGTTCTAACACTCAGAAAATAAATCTAGCAATCCTAAAACTAATTAGCGCAATGTATTGCTAAAATATTCCAGTGATCTCAATTCTTTCTAGAATGACTACAGTGGGAAAAAAAAGGCTATCACCTAAAATCTGAAATATCAGCAAGAAGTGTGATTTCAGCATATAGGAGTAATGAAAAGGAATTATTTAAAACAACCTTCCTGTCTCCAAAAATATTCTTAGAAGGCTTTCAGATCCTACCAAGTAATTACCAACATGCTTATCACCAAGGATCCACTGAGGCGAAGGAGAAAACACTGGATGGTTTCAGTGAGCATTGCCTAAGGCCCATTACAGTAACAGTTAAAGCAGCAATCTTGTCTTTACCGTCTCTGCACAAGAGTGGAACATGTTTCGAACACCCTTGCACATCTCAAAAAGCAGCTGTCCTACACCTTCCACCTTTTCAGGATGCTCTCCCAGGTCACGGAGCATAAAATTGAAGAGTTCATTTTTATCAGAAACCTGCAAAACATAAGGAGAAAAAAAACGTTATCTTCTATTCAGAGCTGCCAGATGGATAGAGACAATCAAAAGGCTCCACAGCACCATGCTGCTTTCCTGGTCCTGCCTTCCCACAACAGCTCAAACTTATTATTTCTGTGACTGCACAAGGAAATTCAAAGAATAAATGTGATCAGCTATTCAGTCACTACAGCTCCCACAGCCCCCAGAATGTACACAGGTCTGCTGAGGTCACTGCAGCTGAAATATATGGGTTTCATTCTTCTCATAATTTTAAACAGGTGCATAAATGCACTGTCAAACTGGTCACAACTGAAACAAAAAAGTCCCTGTCCTGATGAGAAAGAGACATGTATCAGATGAACACAGAATCCAGTCATCCAAAACTAGAACCACACTTGAGAATACTGCAGGGACTTCTGGTCCAATACTGTAAACACATCAGTTTCTGAAGATTTGACTTAAAGTTCAGAAATTTCCAGAAACAACCAATCACACGAACATGCTTTATTAAGGTCTCTCAACTCAGGACAAAAATGAGGATACTCAAACTTGCTAGCCAGTCTAAGGAATCCTGGCTTTTGTATGTTTTGACTAAAGAAAACCCAACAACTACCACTCCCTTTCCTTATTCCATGAAAGGCTGCTGTCTGATCTTGGCTGATCTGCCTGGGAATGTTACATACAGTGACCTTCAGGAGTGGAAAAACGTCACAAGAATTGCAGTTCTACAAAGGCCTTTAAGTATTTGTGAAAAAGCCTCCCTTCTGTAGGATTACCCCACTATTTCTGGTCATTTCAGATAAACCAACCACAGGCATTTAGTTTAATGTCTCTAAACAGAGAGTGCTAAGGCCTCTATTTGCCGCTACTGAGATAGAATGCATGACAGTCTCAGTATGACAAAAAAACCCCCAACAAAATGACAAAAAATGACAACTCAGGACACACTGTATGCCAGTTCAGGCTTTGTCAACCCTTCTCTGGAGAAAACCTAATATTGCACATTGAATCCAAAAACCACCTCAAAATGAAGATAGCACTGAAGCACAAACATCCCACTTACCTTTCTCATTAAAAAGACAAAACTTTCAGCAGCAAAGTTTCTGATGTGGAGTTTGTGGTGAGCCAGCAGGGTGCTGTAGAGGCTACAAAGAGACAAAATAACCCATTGTCTTAGGGGCAATGCAAGAATTGCATCAGCTGGTTAAAGCAATTGCTTCCAGTTTACATTACCACTTTTTACAAACACTAAGAACCTGTCCTTTTAGAGAGGGCCAATACCTTCACTCATCTAGATTCCTTTCCACTCTCCCTGCATAAAGAACAAGAGTTCTGCAAAAAAGGTCAAATGACAATGCCAGGCAAATTAAGCCACAATCAGAAATACCTTTCAAATCTCCAGATTGACACAGATTCAACTGTAGCATCAAGATTTTCAAGATATATGTTTAGTAGCAATAAGTGAAATGAAAGTTGATTTATATGCCAGATTCGTGTTTCAGTTGAGCCAATAGGCTCTCCTGTACACTTAAAAGTTTTGAAAGATTCAGTTTGCAAGGCTGATAAATATTTGCAGCTTGCTGGTATTAGTAACAGTGGCAGATGGCTCATCACAGGTTCACTGCAGAGGGAGTGCTGCCTCAGATTCTCTCAAATTGAGCAGATTATTCTTCAATATGTTCGACAGCTTAGCCTGGGCTGGGGAGGAAATCTGTAACCATTTTTTTGCTCCATCTGTTCCAAACTGAAATTAGGAGGAAAAAACAGGGAACCACTGTCTATGTCAAAATGAACAGCCCAGCTACATCAGCAATTTAAGACTGAACAAGTGGTCACACTGGGTCAGGCCATATGCTCAGTCAGTCTACAGCAGCTGCCAAAAGCAGACACCAGGGAAAGGTTTAAAAACACAGCAAGCACATATGAAATCAGCCCTCAAGCACCTTCAACTCAGGAACTCCCCAAGCCCAGAAATCCCTGTATTTGGTAACTCCCTGAAGCTTGGCCAGTTTCTCTCTGAGAAAAACTGAGAAAGCATGCAAAAAAGTATACTGAAGCATTAAGCCATGTACTCATGTGGCATTTACATTTCTGTAGCATCTACTAACTGCTGATCAAGACAGACATGAAATATGGTTTTTACCTGTATATGTTGTGTATGTCCTTCACCATCAACCTCCACAAATACTTGTAGAGATAGGAAAGAGAGGTAAAAGCCCATTCTAACAGCTCTGTGTCCTGTGTGTCCAATAATTTGGTGATGGCCAGGAAAAAGTCATGAAAGTGAGGATAGAAGTCAGCCTGAAGATCTCGAGCCAGCTGCACCACTAGACTGTGTTTCAGAAAATACACCAGTGTTAGTGCATTTCAAAAACAAATCAATCAAAACCTAGTCAAACACTGCATAATCCAGCATAGTCTCTTTGGAAAGAAAGGCAGCATCACTTTTACTTCTCACTTTTTAAAAAAATATTACTTATTCGACAGCTGTGGAGGGCAAGAATCTTAAGATTTTCAAAAAATCAAGCAGACAGCAGTAAACAAGAAAACAAATTACTAACATCAAACAAAGCACATTAATATAATATCTGAAATTCAGTAAGCACTGCAGCTAATTTGTTTGCCTCGTCATAGCTATTTTTTTGAAGACAGACCCATAAAGCTCTACCAGGGAAACATGACCACATTGCTTATTTTCTTCAGGCACAATAAAGATAAAGAACACTTACAACAGGACTCATGCTTACTTGTAATGCCATCAAGGCTTATGGCTACTTTTTGTGACCATATACTTACTTTAATAGGGGTTGGTAAGCAAGACTACCTTCGACTTGCAGATGTGTCTTCAAGCTCTGCACAACTGCACTTTGGTAATAAACCAGCTGGTTGAAGGACTGGCATTTGTTGACCACTTCATTATAGAATTGCACTGTTCAAACAACAAAAGAGAAGCCCTGAAAACTAGTCCAGTTCCTGATAAGCATATAGGGTGTTAAAGAATAACAGTGCTCCAGAGCCCAGTCCAAAAACCAGTCAATAATCTCCCACTAGGCTCTGGATGAAGAAAAAACATATTTTAGCAGTCTAAGGAAAGCAGGAAACATGAATATAAATGACATACCAAAATGCCGAGTGAGGTTCAGCTCCTTCCATTTCCGCAGTCCCTCGAAAAAGTAGGTTTCAACTTCCTGCCAAAACAAAGATGAAGAATAGCTACCAACCCTAATGAATGTGTCCTGTAAAGATGAGAGGTTCAAATGAAGACAACTATCAGGTGCCTTAAACATTTAAAGAATATTCTAAAAAATCTCAATGACTAATTTCAACTACTATGGAGTTTCCCTGAAAATAAGGCTTTCTTTCAATATTCAAAACACATTTGAAAGTATTTTCTGGTGATAGGACTTGTTTACATAATTGCTTTTTATACCTCTGTTGACTGGCCTTGGTAATCTAAGATGCTGAGCCATAGTTCACCCAGCACAATGCCTTGGGGTTTTCTTTAGGCATCCTCTCAGCTATTGAGTTGGAAGTTCAGAACAATCCAGTAGGCCAGGTGGCAATAACCTGCAAGGTGCTATAATCATGATGATGATTTATATGACACATGGAAATGATGCTTGTGATCCATAAAGACACATGCTCATCCTTTATACACATGCTGCCAGTATGTGGGTGTCAATAGGCAACAAGCGATGTGTCCCATGTAACAAGGGATAGGACAAGAGGAAGAGGCCTGAAGTTGTGCTAGAAGAGGTTTAGACTGGATATTAGGGGAAATGTCTTCACTGAAAGGGTAGTCAGGCATTAGAACAGGCTGCCCAGAGAAGTGGTTGAATAATCATCCCTGGAAATATTTAAAAGATGTGCAGATGTGACACTTAAGGACATGGTTTAATGATGAACTTGACAGTGTTAGGTTAACAGTCAGACTCAATAATCTTAGAGGTCTTTTCCAACTTATGATTTTCAAACTTCTGATTCTATTGCAACTACTCAGCACATGCAAGTCTTTTCAAGTCTGGTCCTGGGACTGCTAAATGACACAGCAGCATCTTTCATGTTCAGAACAGGCCCACCAGCCACATGGAAGACATCAGGGTGGTACTGAAAAAGTGCCTCAATGGCAATACTGCAAAGGAGGTAAAAAAGTACAAGGGAACAAAGCAAGAAATGAGGCTCCAGAAAAATTATTTCTTGCAGGAGCTCCTTTCCAATTTCCTCCTACATAAATCTCTTAAGTGACTCTTTCATGGAGTATGTCTACTTGTGATGCTATTTCAGAAAATAATCACAATTGCTGCTCTCACCTCAGCATAGCTCCCAGTTCTGTCAATCTGATGAATAATATCAATATTAATGTTGCTTAGGCGCTCCGAAAAGGTAAGAAACTGAAAAAAAATAAAAAGACACATTTCTTGCTCAATTCTGAGCACAGCCTTTCCAAACCTCTCCCGATTAGCACACACACTGCAAACAGAAATCCCACTTCTAAAGACGGGCTGCCAGATACTACCCTTCAGTATCAGCCCTACAAGAGCAAGGCAAAGTGCCCAGGAGCAGGACTGACCCTCTACCCCCGACCTGCAAAACCGAGGCTCGCAGCCCACCCGTCTGCACAACACGATGACAGAGATGCAGAGAAATCTACCTAGATTTCAGCAAAGTGCCCCGCTCTCAGCCTTCCTGAAACAACGCCCTGGTTAATTTCATTGAATTATTTCCTACGCTAGGGAGGCGGTGAGCCTGTCAGGGACGGTGACCCGGCGGCCGGAGCTGCCGGGCCGCATTCCGGCCCCGCTGTCTCGGCCGGGACCCTCGCAGCGCTGAGCAGACCCTGCCACGCCGCCCGCCCGCCTCCTGCCGCGGCGCCGCTTCCACAGCCGGGCACGACCACTGAACCAACGCCGACGGCGGAAGCCTGAACTCCCTTCCCCCGGCCAGCAGCCGCGTCCGGGCGGGCGCTCACCCGGTGCGTGTTGCCCGACTTGTGGGCCGTGGGCTTGCTCTTCATGGTGGCGGCGGGGACCCAAGCGAGTCCCACACGTGCGGCTCTAAGCGCCAGGCGCCGCCATGACGGGCACGGGCTGCCGGGAGCAGGGGCGGGACCGCCGGCGGAAGGGGCGGGCGATGCTGAACGAGACCTGTGCCCGGAGCGGAGGGAGGTCCTGTCCCCGCCTCACCTTGGCAGTGAGCGGGGTTTCCCTGATAGCTGTGGGTAGAATAGCCGCGCTCTGCTGTTGTGTGTACGCTCTGGTGTAGGGCGGTGGGCTGGGGTACCTCGGTACCAGGGGGAGACCAGTGTGTGCTGTGGCGAAAGCATGATGGGGCGGAGCGCAGCCCACAGCAGAGCATTGATGGCTCGTCCCGAAACGGCCGCTGCCCAGCTCCCTGATCTTAGTAGTGGTTTTTGTCCGGACCTCAACAATTTAAACAAAAATGTTTATCGCAGCCAAAGTACATGCAAACCAAGTCTTCGCACAAGAGCGAATGGTTACGGACTGGTCGTCCCTTGCAATATCACGGCTTGTGAGAGCTTCTGCCTGCGGCTGCAGTTGCCGGAGGGGAGGGATGTGTGAGTGAGGTGGGAGATGAACTCAAGGTTGGAAGGAGCTTTGGTGCGGGCAGGTGTAACACGGACAGCTCAGAACCACACGGCCATTCGAGGCTGAGTCTTGCCCAACTTGAGAATTTGGCCCTGCCAAGGCCACCCGTCCTGCCTGCTACAGGCAGCTCAAGGCCACTTCCAGAAGCCAGGCTTGCAGGTTATTCAGAGGGAAGGACATACAGGTGGATTTGAGCACGGCTGAAGTTCACGATTAGGAGCACGTAGGGACCCACAACTTCGAACAGACCCAACAGGTTAAACACTGCCAGGTGCATCCAGAAAGGCTGCCCACAGGCAGGCAGTAAGCCATTAACATGATAGTCATCTGGATAGGTAGGGCAACGTGCTTGCTTCAGCACCTGTGGAGTCAGAGCTGCTGAGACAGCTTTAAACCTTGCTCTTCTGCTGTAGGAATAGAAAGGACTTCTGGCATTTGCTTTAGGTGGGAAGAGAATACCTAACTAGGCATTTAAGTTTGAAAAGGTTGGCCTAAGTGATTTCAAGGCCAAATATCTCCATAGAAAGTGCAGCCAAAGGCATGTTGAGAGGTCTAGATCCACAAGAGCTTAGGCACCAATACGCAACTGTTTAAGAGCACAAATAACCCTCCAGAAGTGGTTAGTAAATTCACTTACTATATCTCCTACCTATTGTATACTTGTGGAAAACAGTCTACAAGATCTTTTTTTTCCATTATGAATAGCATCTGTAGCAGAGCTGTAGAACTTTGTGGGATGCCTGCACCACAAAATCATCCAAGGAAATGAGCAAATTCTAACATTAATGTAAAGTAATGGGGAGAAGAGCTCAGGTGCGCTCTGGCTGTTGCAGAAGTCATCATCAGCAAAAATGAAAGACGTTAGAGGAAGTTTTTAAAAGGCTAAAAATGCTCATTTTGTGTTTGTAAACTTGCAATTTCTCAGAAGATTGAGACAGGGTAGATCTGCAGCTGCTGATGTTCCTGAGAGTTTCTGGTTGCAAGAGCTACTCATGGACTGCGTGTCAGCCAGCACTGAATACTGCACTTGGAGGTACATCTGAGTGACCCTCAGGCTAGTAGCCCAGGTGTCAATACCAGTATGGCCAGGACAGTAGGTCTGGTGCCTCAGCTGGCAAGGTTCAGTGACCCAGAAGGGCCCTTCCCCACTTGAGTATGAGCTGCAGCTATGTTAACAATATCTTTACTACATACACTCCCCTCTGACTGCAATGCCTCAAGCCTCAGGACTTACTCTTTTACCTTTCCAGTAAGAGATGTGGTTTTCCCATCTCTGAAAAGGCCCCAGCTCCAGCACCCTGTGATTATCTGATGGTCCATGTCAGCAATTCTCCTTCAGAAATCTATGCTACAGGCATTAAAAATTAAAAGCAGATGTCCTTCTGAAGAGCAATGGCTTATTGGTAGTAGTACCTGTAGAGGCACGTAGAGGAACCTTTCTAAAATAGTGCATGCATGTCTACCAAAGTAGTCACCAGTTCAGATCTGACTTCTTCAAACACCCAGTGTGGGCTACAGCCACCAGTGAATATCTACAACTGCCCCTGTGGATGCCCCCCACATGACATGGCTCAATAATTATATAAATACACAATATCCAAATGGTTACTGAGTTGCCCTACTTCTGTCATATTTTATGCATATTAATCACAAGCACAGCACATACTCCTGAAGCCAATATGACACTGAGTTTATGACTTAAAGGACATGTTACTTGACACAAGACAATGAGCAGCCAGGTCAGGCTATTTTTAACCAGAGGATGTTGTAGATTGCATAGGTGTTAGATCAAATTTTCATTTTCCTACCATATTTGTAGAGGGATAGTGGAGTTTGCAAAGTAATTATATTGTGAGAGGATTTTCCCTTTCAAAATAAAATAGAACAGGATAATAGATGAACAGAAACAACTGTGAATTAGACCAAACAACTTCCAAGCTTGGATGCCCAAAGCTAGGTTGCTCAATCAGTATTAAAGACACTAAATAGTTATCTGAGCTGGTTGTGAACCCAGAAGCCTTTCTCTTTGTCTATCTCAAGTCACCACACAGGTGGGATGCAGGGGCTGGGGTGGATGTGGCTGTAAACTGCATCACAGGAGCTCTTCAAAATCCTCCTGTAGGGAGAAGCTGGCATGAGTTGAAAGCAGGTTATAGAAGTGTATCATGCAGTTTGGTGTATTCTTTCAACTGAAGCAAACAGATTTATAATTTTTAAATTTGTCTGCAAAATAAGATGAGCCCTTTGTAACACAATGACATATTTTCACTGCCAGTTTCCTCCTCAGCTTCTAGCTGGCATTTTGCCTTGCCTTGTGGGAGAAAACCCCACAAGATTATGTAGGATGTTGTTGAGAGCACTTTGAAATCAAAGCAGACAAGATTTGGAATCCTGTTCTGCAATGTGGTGGAACTGTTTGGCCACATTTTTTCTAATATGCCTGAAGCATAGAGATTCTGCAAATAATGCAACTCCAGGTCAATGCTAGCTGAGTCATGGGAAGAATTTAATGGGGAGAAGGGTAAACTCTTAGGTTTGTTGATCAGAGAGGGTTGGAACAAGGGGCTGGAATTTAGATCCCAGATTTTCTGTCTGAAATATCCTGAACTTAGGGACTTTCCCACAGAAAGGGGCACGGACAACCTGGTTCAACCCTTGACACACCTCGGCCAGTGACTCATCTATTTCAAGTCAGGGTCCTGCTGCAGAGCTGAAATAGGTGGGCTGCACTAGCTCCATCTCTTGAAGTAAACTGAATAGTGCCAGAGCACAGGGATCATCCACACCAATAAATCATCAATACAATCCCTGGCACAATTTTGATTCATGCCAGTTTTCTGCTCAGTAGGAAACCACACCTGGGGTTTTTTTTAGGCTTTGGTTTTCTGTTTATTGTTTGGCATTGGTTTTTTTTGGGTGGTTTTTTTTTTTTTTGTTTGTTTGTTTGTTTTTTGGTTTGGTTTGGTTTGGTTTGGTTAGGTTGGTTTTTTTTTTGGTGGAGAAGAAAGTTTTAGAAATCATTTGTGTTAGAAAGAAAAAGGATCTGATTTCTGCACAGACCACATGTACACAGAGAGCCCCAGGACAGGAGAGGTTTGCTGTGGTGGCTACTGCTGTTGTTCCTCATCCACTGCTCTGCCACAGCAGCAGCAGCAGCAAAACTGGCTACAGCCTTGTTGAAAGCCACAGTAACAGAAGCAGCAGGAGGATTCACAGAAAAATCATGGAGCATGGAAAGGAAAATTAAAAGGCAGGATGTCTTGTTCTCTAAAAGAGATGTGAATGCTCTCCTGCATTTCATGCTCACGATTGAAATGAGGGGCATTTGGATTTGACAGAAACCATCTGGATTTCAGGCTGTCTGTCATGTATCTGGGACTACTAACAGTCTGTTTACAGCATGCCATTCAGGAGAAAATAGGGCAGGCTCACTTAAAGGAATGGTATGTTCCTGGCATGGAATAGAAGGTAATGTACAAAGCAATTGGTACTGTTCTCCATATCTCTGCATCCATCTCATTTTCTCATTCATGCAACGAAAGTTAGGTATGCAGGTTTGATGTTTTGGCTAATTAATTTGCTGCTTTTTTTTTCTTCTTCTTATTTGAAGCTTCAACTGTCATAGTATTCATGCAGCTGTAACTTTGTTTTCAGGTTCCAATGGAGTCAGTACTTCAGTTATCCATTCCTGATCTCATAGATCCAAGAGACATAGTGTACAAAAGCTGAAACTAATCTCAGCTCTGCAGTGTACTGTAAGGAAAAAGCATTTAAACATATGTACCCTTAAGCTGAGACTGCTAGGAAGCAGTCTAATTTTGATGTGTTCTGTTGAGTGAAATATTTGTGGGTACCTTAGAAAAGTGGAAGAACTTATACAACATCAAGAGACAAAGCAGCCCTTCTTGCCACTTCCACTGTGTCATAAGCTGCTGGTACCGGCTGCTAAATTACAGATATTTATGAGAAATTTTTAATATTTATCTATTTAAGCAGAAAAAAGCCCCAACAAAACACAAAAAAATCAAACCATACCAACCAGCCTACCAACCAGCCAACTAACCAATCAACCAACCAAAAAAACGGCAAAAAAAATTTATTGATGCTGTCACTGTATAGATGTTGCTAACACTAAGAAAAAAAAAAAACCAGAGTTGTCCCTTCTTAACATAAAATTTAAGTAAGTTTCTGGACACTGCTGCTGCTTTCAATACCGATTTGTAGATCTAATTTATGATCAGATCAAATAGGAGCCATTGAAAGAACTGATAAAACAAACAAACTGAAATAATAGATCCCTGTATAACAGATATCTAGGTGGAGACTGACACTTCAGTAATAAAGGAAAAGGAAATGAGCCTCAATCTCCAAGTAAGAGAGAAAACCCAAAAGACTCTGAAACAGATGAAGTCCTGGTTGCTTGAATTGGGCAAGCACTTACCACAGGGGTGCAGTTCACCTCTCTGGCTATAGCCAGTGGCTGCACAGAGGGCTATATTTCACCTGGTGTTCATAGCTGGTACAAGATCACTTGCAGGGTGCCCACCAGCACCTCTTTTGATGTGAGATGAGATGAGGCCCTTTAAAATGATGATCAGCTAATGGTACTGTACAGATACAGAGCATCTGCTGCACCAAGAGTTGGAGTCCCTTAAATCCAGCTGCAGTCAAAATGCTTCTCCTCTACTGCCATTTACGGTTGCGCTTCCTTGTGCATCACATCATTCACCAAGTTTGCAAACTGCTAACACTATCACATGGTATTAACCTGACTGTGCAGAAGCTGTGGAGGCTTTATGATGCTGGATCAATACAATTTTTTGGGTCTGTTTAAAAAAGCATGTTAAAGTTATTATTTCTTCCCCATTGCCTTAGCCCCAAATCCACATTTTCATCAAACTCCACTCGGTAGTCTGTTTGAACATGTGCTATCACTGGATAGCAATACACTAAAGCAACAGACATTAATTTTATGAGTCTTAGTGTGCCTGGATTAATGAAGTCCTCCTGCCATGGAGTTTGGTCATGAAAATCCACATGATACATGTCCACTGTCCCCCACCCACCACAGATCACCCATCACTCCTTAACATCCTGCAACAGCATAAGACTGCAGTGCAAGAGGCCATAAAACCTACAGCATGTCCCAGTAGCATCTTGGGAGAGACCAAGGATGCTGGCAGTGTTTCCACTCTCCAGAAGAAACAGGGATTTGCTATTTGAAATGTCCAGATAGCATCAGAAATAGGTGTAACAAATCTCACATTATAGAGGAAAACAGAAGAAACAAACCAAGCCAAAGTCAACAGATGCCGATGGTTGGACCTGAGGGAAAAACCTCCTTCCTTATCTACTTTTGGTGATGGATATTGCTTTGAGGATGTCTGACAAAGCAATTAAACATATAGAGCTGGTGAAAATATGCATAACTGCTTTCAAACATTTCCAAGCAATGTATGCATCTGTGTGATCTCAGCATGGGCAGCCTTGACAGAGAGTAGAAGAAGAACTGAAGATGATCAAAAAGGGGTTTAAAAGAGAGGCAAGGCAGTCAGTTCCTAGAAACATTAAAAATTGGAAGAATGAAGTGGATAGGAAACAGCAATTTTAGGGAAAATGCCTCATGGGACTGTGGGTCCAAAAAGAAGGGGATTCTTGCAGAAGAAGTGTGAGAGGGAGGAGGAAGAGAAAGTTTCTTAATGTGAAGAAATGGGGGTGGAGATGAAAGGATTGAGGGAGCACAGGGGATTCAGCAGTAGCAATTACAAAGAAGGATGGGAGGCAGTTAATAAGGGAGATGTCAGAACTGGTGATAGACACTCTGGATTATGAATGGAAAAATAATCAAAAAGCTAGTTAGGTCACTGGGGCAGTGGCAGGCAACATTTTTTAGAGTATTTTGAAGTGGCAGAATTAGCAGGCTCATTTCCAGAGGCTTCCTCTATAGAAAATGCGAGGAGACGGGCTCCTCCAGGGAGCACATCAAAGCAGCAGTTTCTTTCTGAAGAGCCTGTCTCTCTCCTTCTGTAGGGAGCCACCTGCATAACCGAAGTACCTACACAGTACCCCTAAAGCAAACATATATCAAAATAACACCAACTAGAACATGGGATCTGAGATAGTTTGGATAGCAGGTAGCAAAAAAAAAGAGGGAAACAGAAACAAAATGCAGAAGTTCAGAAAAATTTACTCAGAAAAAAAATTAATTTTTTGTTCATCATTCTGGTGAACATTTGACAGCCTTTTCTCATACATTAACTGCAAGTAAGCAAACTAGTTGAATTGTAATTCTGTTGATGCAGAATTGAACACCTTAAATAAACAAAAGATCCCAAAGCCATGGGAATAAAGTTCAAACATGTAACTTATTTATCCATTTGAGTTAAAGAAGTAAAATCTGTACCACAATTTTATTCCCATACTAATTGTTCTCATGAGCAAGTATTTATGTATGCTACATCTCACTGCATGGACAGTCCATAAATAATATTTGAAATTTGTTATTTTAGATAAAAGACGAGAATTCTCCAGCAAAGGCATTATAGACTCCTAATCATTCAGGTTTAAATGCTCAGTAGTCAAGGCTAACTAAAGTACTTCCTTCAACCCTGGAGCACTCACTATTGATTTAAAAAGGTGTGTTGGTATTAGTGGGTTACACAATATAAAGTTCCCTTTTCAAGACCATTAAGTACTCACATTTAAATTATTTTTCTTGCAAACTGTATTCATTTGAATTTGAATGGAATGTGAACATAGAAAAAACAAACAACTAAAAAGGTGTGATTCAAAATGTCAACATAAACCATGACTTTTATGACTCTTTGGCTCTTTTCTCCTTGCTGATCTCTTTCTTTGCAAGTCACTCTTTCTGTCCTTGTGTCAGACATGCTAAGCATGAGAGGACAAACACTTCATGCAAAAGTTGTTACCCTGAAAGACTTCCTAATGATTAGGGTCTGAAGCAAAGACCTTTCCCAATTCTACACCTCTTCAAATATAGGATTTGGATAGGATAAGAATTGGAAATACTACAGACATAGAATTAGGGAACCATGCTTCTTGAAATATTTAACTTGTTATGTTTAGGGTGGTTTTTTGAGACATAATACACTTGCAAAGCTCATTGCATCCTTGTTATTGCCCGCAAACAGAACACAATCTGTGCAAGAGGCACTTCTATAAAATCACCACTGGAAAAAAGTTTTTAAAAGGATGCTTGGAAATGTACCCTAGTGATATTATTGGAAATAAAGAGGTAATAATTATGGGACATCTCTGTAAAAGAAAATCCCTATGCTCAAAATACATGTGCCAGGTGACTATTTCTAAGAAACTCATCCAAATTTCACAAGGAATATTGATGATGATGATGCTCTTCTGAATACCCTTTCAGGGTAATTCTGTCATGTCCAAACAGAAAAAGGGCTGACAAAAAATAACTAAAAAGAAAGCTAAGAAAATCACTAAACAAGACTGTGGGAGATTAAAACATCTGCACTGATTTTGACTGGGATAGTTAATTTTGTTTTTAGTAGCTGGTACAGTGCTGCATTTTGAATGTAGCATGAGATGAGTGTTAATAACACACCAATGTTTTTATTGTTGCTAAGTTGTGCTTACCCTAAGCCAAGACAGTTTCCCATGCTCTGCCAGTGAGCAGGTGCACAAAAAACTGGGAAGGAGCATGGCCAGGGCAGCTAATCTGAACTAGCCAAAGGTATATTCCATACCACAGAACATCATTCCCAGTATATAAACTGAGAGGAGTTGGCCAGGAGACACTAATTACTGCTTGGGTGTGGGCTGGGCATCAGTCAGTGGGGTGAGCAATGGTATTGTGCATTGCTTGTTTCTTTTGGGTTCCTGCCACCCCCTTTAATTAAAATTATTAATATTATCATTATAATAAACGTTATTATTAGATTTTATTTTGTTTCACTTATTAAACTGCTTTTATCTCAACCCACGAGTTTTACTTTTTTTCCCATTTCTCCTCCTCACTGCAAGGTGGGGGGCAGGCAGTGATTGAGTGGCTGCATGGTACTTAGCTGCTGGCTGGGATTAAACCACAACGGGAGCATTAAACCAGAAGAAGCAAAGCTAATGATGGTGGTAGTAAGGTAACTAGCTATACTATGCCCAGCAATTCAAAACAGCAGTGTGTGGAAAAGCACAGCAAGTAGAGGAGATTAAGGTGTATTCAAACACCCTAACTGATGTTCAGAAATATGAAACACATGAGCAATGAGCTTCCTTTACACCAAAATGCAACAGGCTTCTCAAGGTGACAAGTGATTCTGTATAGGAAGCAGTTGCTGCTGTTAAAATCTTCCAAAAGTAAAATAAGTGCATTTTTACTTGAAGTACTGAATTGTGAGAAAAATCAGACAGTGTAATTAGGAGTACATGATTAATTTTGATATGTTATTCCTAACAATAACTGTGACGTAAAGGAAATTTAACTGGTATCACCATGAACAGAGAGTAAATGGAACCTAGGTCCTCCTATCACTGTGTCTTAGTGTTGGTTGGCTTGTGAACTTGAGAAGCTTTGCCTGCACTTCTGTGGTTTTAAGGTCTTTCTCTCAAATGGTTTCACTATTCCTCTAATAGAGGTTCAGCTTCTGCAGCAGTGTTCCTTTCAACAGGAACATTTACGGGATCCAGCATTTTTTCCCATACAACTGGTAGCTCCTTAATCTTTCTGAGGCCCCAATCTCTCTAGATTTGGTGATGGTGTACTGTGGTCATTGCATGAAGTGCAAACACCTTCCACATGCATATGTGTGTATATGTATATATATATATATATATACATACAGGGCATGATCCCACATCCCTGATTTCCTAACAAATAATCAATTTTTGCAGATTTTGTTTTGAAATTATTTTGTTTGTTTATTTTTACCAACAGCCAGCCATTTTCTGGTAAGGTTTCCAAAGTGGTCCCTATGTAAGCAGCAGAGAACAATGGCCAGTCCTGGCATTACATAGGAGTAAAACTGACCATGAACTGTTCTTCATCTGCAAACTCAGCTTAGCTGGTGTAGGTACAGCTGAACCCCACAAAGTCTGAAACTTCACACTCAAGTGAAGAATTACTGGAAGTTTGAGAACTCCCTGGCTGCCAAAGCAAAATGCAAAGGGTCTTGCATCACCACTGAACAATGGTATCCAGGCCTCCAGTGCTCTCCTCCCTCACTTACAGTTGTTTTTGCCCATGCCCACATTTGCCTACAAGCAGGATAATCCCTCAAAGTCTATTTTCACAACTTAGTTTGGAGAGATGGGCAGCATTTCTCCAAGCTGAGGGCTCAATATGTTTGTCTCATCCACAGGAGAAAATCCATCCCACTGATCTCCCGATGCAGTGGCCCATCTACATGAAAAGTAACAGGAAGGGAATGTCCTTCCCTACAGACTTCCAGTAATACCTCACAGAGCTGTCCCATAGTGGAAATGAGACCAATGCAATCACAAGGAAGAAACCATATGGGACCCATAGGCAGTCTAGGGTTTGTTTGGTCAGATCCATGGCCTTTTTAATTTGAGGGTGCTGGAGAGATGTGACTCTTACTCCTCTTGCTATTAAACACTGAATCCCATTTATGTCAGTAGATCTTACAAAACAGAGTCACAGCAGCAGTAAGATGAGACACCACTTAGGGCCCAGTGGAGATGGGGCAAAAATGTTACAAGAAAATAATGAAAGACACTGAGTTTGGAAGCCATTTACATATCTATTGTAGCAATGAAAAAAAAGCAAATACCTGCAGTTCTGTCTCTGTTACACAGCACAGACCAATAAAGCTAATTTGGTTCCTTGTGTGAAAAATCCAGAAAAACATTTAGTCCTGTTCTCCAGGTTCACTTGCTGTGATTTGGAATGTGTCTATCATACAGATTTGCTGCTGGTTCCAAAAATGGAAACATCCACATGGGAGGATCCAGCCTTTGGTGCCATATTGATCATGATGACATTTGAAAGACAATTTGCTTAACAATACTGCTGAAAGAACCAAGGATGCCACGTGAAACCAGAGTGATGTGCATTTCCTCATAGGTGCTTGTGTTTCAGTTAAGAAACATGATTTGTTTTCCAGTACATGTTATCACTTGCTGTGTTTACATTATGTCAGAAATTAAAAAGAAGCCAAATCAAAATTGTATTAATCCTGTGTAATTAATACTTTAAATGCATGTTAGTGTTTGAATGGTTTGAGCAATATAATTCCTGAAGGAGTGCAAACAAAGGACACTGAGCATGAAGCTCTGAGCAGCACAAGCTGTGGGTCTGGGCCAGAGCCCATTTATATCCTCCCTGAGAAAAAGGGGTCATGGTTTTTGACAACAAATACTTTTTTTTTTTCTGGACAACACCAGTTCATTGCATTGAGGGGGGATGTGCCGGTTTTGATTGAAGCTTTGCTTGGAAGGTTTATCATCTTTCATGTTGTCAGAAGTTGATTTAAGGCAACCACTTCAGATGATCAATAAATCAGTAGCCTGACTGGTAGGTGTAGAGCGTAAATTTCTTTCTTGCTCTTCCTCAACAGGACATATGGAAGCTCTTACTCATTGTATAAGTAATTAGAGAGTAATTCGGCTAGAGAGACTGATGCCCTAACCTGCTGTGGTGAGATTAGGATATGCCACTTGCGCACCATGGCCAGCTTCTGTCTCTTCAAGGACATTCAGACTCCCAGATAGGCATCTAGACACCAGACCAAAACAGACATGATTTCACAGCTCAACATAATAATCCTGCCGGACCAGACTTCCACCTGCTCCCTCTCCTTCCAATATGCACTCAGAAATAACTCCAAAAGGCCTGCAATTCCAGAGCTCCCAAGGAGAGAGAAGTGTTCCATCGTCTGTGCTTGGCTGTCAGGTGTCTGGTCATTTCTATCTAAGATGCAGAAGGCTGCAGAAAACCATGTCTCAAAATGGTCACATAGAGGCAGCTCAGAGCTTCTGAGATGAACCCAGAGCACTTGCAGCAAAGACGACTTCCAGCTTATCCAGTTATGGATAAGAGCCAGAAGAGGTTGGGCAGGAAGGAAAATTATTCTACCTTCCATGAAGGAAAACAGGGTAATTTTTAATCCTCAAGCTGGTTCTGACTTTTACTAGGTAATCACCTCCAGCACAGCACTTTGCCAATGTACAGCTCAAGATGGAAAGCTGCTGTGCAAAGCTTCGAAACTCTGCCTGCTGTCAAGCACATCTGAGTCAGCTTTGACATCCTCTCATCTTCATTCCCCATCTGGGGTTGCTAATATATGGCAAAGTGACCAAATATGGTATTTGCTCTTAGTCCTGTACACACTGCTGGCTATAGAAATAGGCACATCTCCACCACTTGACATGCATGACCTTAATATTCCATAGGTGTTTTTGATGTATTCCTCTCTGGGTAAGGTGTGTGAAGCTCCATGTGTGATATTCCTGTTACTTTGACTCCTGAACTTGAAGACAGCTAGTAAAACTTTTGTAAGCACAGTGCGGGTAGTAGGATTTCCCTGTTGCACAACTGCAGTGTTCAGCAACTCTTCTTGGTAAATCTGATTCAGTGAGCTTCCTTCCAGGTTGCACAACTCATGGAAATGTATATATTAAACGACGTTTTCACCTCAGCTCTCTGGGGAGATGGGAATATGCTAATGGGGAATGGGCTGGGGAACTCTCGTGTGAAATGTCTTCCCTCCAGAAGCTCTGGACCGCGACCCAAGTTTGCGGTGTAACCGCGTTCAGGCGGGGCTGTGCCGTGCCGCCATCCCGCAGCCCGGAGGCGCGGGGCGGGCTGCCCTGGCCCGGGATCGCCGCCCCTTCTCGCTCCGCGGGGGCGCTCAGCGCCGCGGGGAGGAGCGGGCACCGGCACC
>WBNO01028935.1:29311-49741 GCA_013400575.1 Peucedramus taeniatus | reverse complement strand
CCGCCTCGCGGCTGCGGCACTCGCGCAGCGGCTCCCGGCGCAGCCCGCACCCGGGACACACGGCGGGGACCTGCGCGGGGCGCTCCGCAGCGCACCTGTCCCGGGGGGAACACCGCACTATCCCGCACCTGTCCCGGCGGCGGACACCGCACTATCCCGCACCTGTCCCGGCGGGGGACACCGCACTATCCCGCACCTATCCCGGGGGGACACCGCACTATCCCGCACCTGTCCCGGCGGCGGACACCGCACTATCCCGCACCTGTCCCGGCGGCGGACACCGCAGCGCAGCGCTCCGCACCTGTGCCACCCGCGGACGCCCCATCTGCCCATATTGCTTCTGTCCCGCTGGTGTCACCGCACCGCACCTGCCCCAGCCCCGGCGGGGGCACCTCACCGGGGGCCCGTTCCCGTCTGCTTCCTCCTGCTTATGCCATCCCGTGCCAGCCCTGCGGAGGCAGCAGCAGCCCCTCTGATTTTGGGGAAGATCCTTGGTTCCAAGGGTGAGTTCCTCGGGTAGAATGGGGCGCTTCACCGTGTGGGACTATGTGGTCTTCGCGGCCATGCTGCTCATCTCAGCCATCATTGGCATCTACTACGCCTTCGTGGGAGGAGGGCAGAAGACATCAAAGGACTTCCTCACGGCGGGCCGCAGCATGAGTGCCCTCCCGGTTGCACTCTCCCTCACCGCCAGCTTCATGTCGGCCGTCACGGTGCTGGGCACCCCTGCTGAGATCTATCGCTATGGTGCCATCTTCTGCATCTTTGCCTTCACCTACGGCCTGGTGGTGCTGTGCAGTGCTGAGATCTTCCTGCCTGTCTTCTACAAACTGGGCATTACCAGCACCTATGAGGTAAGGTGGAGTGGAAAGAATTCCTCCCCAGATTTTAGGGAGCTGGGGGGGCTTCTCATGCCTAATTTCTACATGTCTACCCTCCACCTTCTCTTCCACCAAATTCCCTGCACTCTGGGCTGTCCTATGTCACCACACTCCTGAGAGCAGGCTGCAACCCTCTCTGTCCCCAAGCCTGCCCACACTGTCTCTGCAGGCAGGTGATGCTCAACCCTGCTGCCTTAGCTCAGGAGCTGCGTGTCATACCAGATTTGTTTCCTCATGCCAGATACTCAGTTCAGTAGGTGGAGTAATCCTAATGCAGCTTGGATGGTGACATGTCATTAATCATCTGTAATTAATATACCCAAACCAGAGCACAAAAGCATCTACTATAGGAACCAGAGTTATCACATCACATCACATCACATCACGCTCCCTCCAGACTGGTTCCGAAGCTTAGGTGCAACCACAAAAGTCACCCTTTGGCAGAGTATGTGTTTGTGCTGTTCCTAGAGATTTTTAGGATACCCCTTGTCACCTGAGGCTCTTTACGCTACTGAATGTCTTCTCCCTCATGATTAGATTAGGATGTCAGCAAATGCTCTGTGTCTGTGAAAGTTTTCTTACTTCCACCAAAATAAGGCTGAGCTGGTTTTCAGCACAGTGTGTAAGTTAAAGCTATAGCCATCAGCACAGAGACGTCTGGGGTAGTGGGATAATCTCAGGTTGAGTCTTACAGTTTTGGGATGGGGAAGCATCTGGTCAGTGCTTTCTTCTGATTCAAAATATCCATGCAATCTGTTTATCTTCCTGCATGGAGATAGTTCCCAGCTGCAGATTTGGAAGCAAACTGCTCATTTTGCAGAGGACTTTGGGAAAGGAGCATTGGTGCAGGTGAAAATCCTTGACTGGCTACTTTGGTCTTTAGCATTTTATTACACTGAACAGAGGCATTGCAGCACTGGAGGCTGAAAACAAGATTTCTGTAGGTAAATTTAGATAAGAATTCACCAACAGAAATCTCAGATGTCTTCCAGTGTATTTTAATCTACTAATCTTTGGACTGTCATGATGATACTTAAATAGGGCTCTTTTAAATAAAGGCTTATGATCATGACTGGAAACTCACTGATTATCTTGGCATTGAATCAGTAATGCACCTATAAAAGATAATTCTTCTATTTCTGGACAGAGTTCAGATTTTTAACAACCTTTTGTGTTTGTCCAGGGGTTCAAGACTGCTTCCTTGTGTGGACTTGCTCACAGACCACATTTTAAATGCTCAGTTTGTGAGTGAGCCCTTTGAGGTTCTTCAGTGTTTATCTGTGTTGATTGAACAGATTTATCAGGCAAATGAGGTTTTTTTTGTACAACCACACACCAAGAGGGTTTTTAGGACAGAGGGTGGGAAGAAATCTGCTCTACAGCGTGACAGACTAATTTAGAGGTTTTGCTGTTCCAGGCTTGATAGAAAAGTGAGGGTTCCTGTTTCCCAAAAGGCTAAATTTTGACTTATCAGTAGAATATAGCAGGCTGCCTTGGGAGGTGCAGAAGGTGAGGTTAACATGGGGAGAAGCTGCTGACCACTGAAAATCTTTTGGCCTCTCACAGCAGTTCAGATGGACACACATAATGCCAGAGTTTCCAGACTGACTATGATGTAGGAATAGTCACAATTTTTTTCTTTTTTTCTCTCTGATTTCACAAAACTGGTGGGTTCTATTTTTTGGCTGCTATGTCCTTGTCAACTCTTAGGTTTCCCTGTGCAGAGTCAAGAGTTGGACTTGATGATTCTTGTATATCTTTGTTCCTTTCAACTCAGCATATTTAATGATTCTGTGATACTATGTTCTAGTCTTTTCTGTAGACACCCTTGTATAGTGACTAGCATATGTCTGCTTCACTTGTTTGTGTGTTATTACCTGTGGTGAAGTCTGTAAAGAAATATCGAAGAAAAAACAAGTTGAAAGAGATACCAAACAAGGGGACTCTAGGAGTTTTGGCCATTCATGAAAAAGTAAAAACTACACTCTGCTCTTTCTGTTTTGCTTATCACTTCATTCTAGTCCTATCAATAGTGCCAAATTTCAATATAAGCATTGCTTTTTCTTCTTTTTTGCAGTATTTAGAACTCCGATTTAATAAATATCTACGCCTCTGTGGAACGATCCTTTTCCTGATACAAACGGCAAGTAAACTTCAAAGCTGTTCCATGGTCCTCGGAGCCACCGGAATTATTTGGTTGGGTGTAACTGGCTGTTTTCTCTGAGCTGCTGGTGAGGTTACCACAGTGCCTGGGTAGCAGGGAGCAGGAGAAACAAAGCTCTTTCTGCTCCACAGCAGTGAGGAGGGGAGCAGGTGTTGGGCTACCTGCCTCCTGGGTCTCTGTGGGCACTGTTGAGTACTCAGAGCAGCCACTTGACATCAGCACCATGCCAAGAGACGAGCGAGCCTTCACTACAGGGTAGCAGTGTGAAGAGCAGTCATTAGCTTGCCTGCTGGAAAAGCCTGCAATGAGTTCAAAATGCAAACGTGCGCCAGTTATCTACAGCAGCAGTTTTTGTCCTCTGCTGTGTGGATTCTAGGAGTCTGACTAATTCTCAGGGGTCAGTGTGAGGTGACAAAAAAGGGCTGTCAGGAGCTGCCATGCATACTGCACAAGGGTTTGCACCACCACCACTGAAAAAACCTTAGGTGTCTGCAAACTGAGAATTAGAAGATTACTGCCTTGGGGAATGTTAAACTAAAGCAATCTCTTAAATTTTTGTTGGTACAGTTTGCTGTATCTGTCCCTTTCAAAGAGTTAGTATGGGACTACAGCTTTTAAATGTCAGTGAACATATGTCAAATGCACCAGAACAAAAATGTGTTCTTTTCACAATTTTGAAGTGGACTTTTGGGTAATTCAAAGTAAGAATGACTGTGCAGTCAGAAAGCTTTTTAAGTTACATGCTTGTTTTTGCCCATTTTTGTATTTTTTAAGGCACACCAGAAGTCACAGGGCAATCACACTTGCATCAGTAAGATGGTTCCCAATGCAGTGCTCATTACTGATTTGAGCAGTGCTGCTTAGCTGGTTTTTACAGATACACAAGCTCATGGAAAAAGTGGAGTGCTGGCATGTGTGAAACCTGACACTGTTTCACCAGCACGTATGAAGACATCACAGTTGCGTAAGTTGGAAGGCTAAGCATAATCTTTGCCTGCAAAGATGAGAAAACTATTTCTATGCAACTTAAATACATGCTCAAGGAAATTAACCAAATATCTGTATGTGTCTTTCTCTGCCAAGCACTTACAATTTAACCTGAATAAATTAAATACTAGAGAAGAAAGAAAACATCCCAGGATTTTAATGGTGCAATTTTAACTCTTCTGTGAATATTAATACTTAAAAGAAGGTAAAGAAAAGAATTTATAATAATACAACCAAAAATATCCTACTGAAGAAGCAGAAAGATTGTATCAGTCCTATTTAAATTGACACAAAAATGTGATCATAGTTGTAAAAAATTTTAATTTCTGATGATTCAAACCTTTTGGCACTTATTCACTGTTTATGAGAAAGCCACAAGTTCTCATGCTGAATCCCTTGAATTAACAGGCTTGAAGAGGTATGAGTTTGACTGATGGACTATTAGAAGGAAAAAGAATTAACTTGATGATTGCATCCATAGCATTGCAGTCAACACCTAAATATTCCAATGGAAACCAGTAATGTGTGCTGTATGTACTGGAACCAATACCATTTAATACCTTCATTAATGACATAGATAGTGAGAATGAGTTCACCCTCAGCAAGTTTGAGGATAACACCATGCTCAGGGGTGCAGTTTATTTGCTAAAGGGAAAGGATACCATCCAGAGGGACTTTGACAGACTTGAGGAGTGGCCCCATAAAGTTCAACAAACCCATGTGCAAGGTCCTGCACATGGATTGGGGCAATCACAAATACCAGTATAGATTGAAGGATGAACTGATTAGGAGCAGCCTTGCAGAGGAGAACTTGGAGATACTGGTGGATGAAAAATTTGACTGAGCCAGAAAGTCTGATCACAGCCCAGAAAGCCAATTCTGTCCTTCACCAAAAGAAGTGTGGCCAGCAGGTTAAGGGAGGCAATTCTTCCTGTCTACTTCACTCTTGTGCAACCTCACCTGAAGTACTGCATCTGCCTGTGGGGTCCCCATCACAGGAAAGACATGGACCTCTTGGAGGGGGTCCAGAGGATGACCACAAAAATGGTGTTGGGGGTGGAACACCTCTCCTGTGAAGAAAGGCTGAGAAAGGTGGGATTAATTGTGAAACTTGGAGAAGAGAAGGCTCTGGGGAGGCTTTATTGCAGCCTTTCAAAGGGGGCTTATGAGAAAGGTGGAGAGAGACTTTTTACCGAGGCCTGTAGTGACAGGACAAGGGATAATAGTTTTAAACTGAAAGAAGGTAGATTTTGAGTGGATATAAAGAAGAATTTATTTGCAACAAGGATAGTGGGATACTGGACCAGGTAGCCTGGAGAAGAAGTGCAATGGCCCAGCCCTAGGAGTGTTCAAAGTCAGGGTGGATGGGGCCTTGAGCAATTTGATCTAGTGAAAGGTGTGCCTGTCTGTGACAGGGGCATTGGAATAGATGTTCTTTAAAGGACCATTCCCACACAATCCATTCTATGATTCTATGTTTCAGAAGCACATGCTGACAGTTGCTGTATGGACAGCAAGTCAAACATTGACTGGGCTAGACAGGTGTCAGGAGCTGGCTGGGAGCTGATATAGATTGTTTCAGGAGATATTCACCAGGGTCTAATCAGGACTGGCAGCTTTCTTGTCATGCAAGCTATATATGAAAATCTAGAGAGGACTCATGGCACTGAGAGAAACAATCATGCACACACAGTGGCAGGTGTAGCACACAGGTTGGAGTAACTATTTCCCCAGTGGTCCCCCTATCCTTTCTGGCATGTGCTTGTAGCAGGTGTGCAGCAGCGGGTCAGGGAAATTAGGTTAGGCTGGGTGAAGCAGCTTCTCCATACTCATTTCCTCATACAGCTAGAGACCTGTTCACTCCCATTACCTCTTGGCTCTGTCCCAGCATAGCCACTGGCCATGTGGTAGAGCTCCACCTCGGGGACTGGCTTTGATCTGCTCAAAAGCCATGGCAAGTAATTCAGTGGTTAGCAATCCTGCTCTGGTTTGCCACCTGTGCCTAGGGTGAACACTTGCAGGAAGGGCAGAAGCTGGCTGAATCCTGGATGGCATCTGATTCTGCTGTTTTTCCATGCCCAAATCCCACCCCTCTAAATCAGAAAATCAGAAGAGTCCAGCCATGGAAAGCTGATGCACGTCAGCTCACAACCTATGGGTGATCCAGATGCTTTGAATCAAGACCACCGACCTTCACAGAAGTCATGAGCACGTTGGAAGCTGTATTCTCCTGACCCATGTCACAGCTGAACTTGTGGCAGTAATAACAGTGATAAAGAAGCAAACAGGATTTAAAACCATATACAAAGAAATTGAGGATATCAGTGTATGAATCCCATTGTGCCCACAAAGGTAGATGGAGTAGATCCTTGATTTGTCTGTATCTTTACTGTGGTTGAAAATATAATCATGTATGGCTTTGTTTTACAGGCTGAAGGTTATAATTCCTTGTGACGCTATGCATAAGGACTAACTAATGTCATATTTTGTGTTCTTACTCACATGAATTATAGCTGTATACTGAAAGGCATATTGATCTTGAGACTGCGAAAATGATAGTAATAGATCCCTTGACAAACCATGTGTAAACCTCATTAACTTCCTTTTCATCTTGTTTCCTTTGCAATTTTAAAGGAATAAAATAAGTTAATTATAAAAGCCAGGAGAAGATGAAGATGGATTTTATATTTAAGAGTTCCTGGTATTTGTTTTAAGAACCCTGGACTGTGAGACTGTAGAGCTTAATAGCCTCAGAAATTTGTCTTCTAATTGGAATTATTTGACAACAGTTATGAATTTAGGAAACATAGACTACATAGATGCTTTCCAGGAATTTACATTTATTTTGATCTTTCCTTTTTTTTTTTCCCACTCTAGACTTTATACACTGGTATTGTCATTTATGCTCCAGCTTTAGCACTAAATCAAGGTAAAATAAGTATACTGTAACTGTTCCTCTGCTGATATAATTTCTTCTGTGTATGGTATTGGTATGGTGGGGTTTTTTTTTGGTAATGCAACACTTAAAAATATAGCTCAGGGCTTGGCTGTGAAGTCTTTTAATGGGAACTCTGTAATCCTAGTCCCTTAATCCCTGCCTGTAAGGAATTACAGAAGAGATTTATGGGAATGTTGGCTCTCATTTACTCTACCTCTGATGCAATACCTGTAGATAATGGCTTATTCAGAAAAGTTGAGAAGGCTTAAGTAAATTTTTAAGGCAATGCAGGCACTAAAGACAAATTTAATTCCTCTGGTTAAGTGCTATTCTTCAAGATGAGAGCAAGGCAAAAGTTCTGTAAATATGATTTTGGGCTGCCTGGAAGTGTTTAATGGGGTCTGTCCTTTTTGCAGGAAAACCAAATCAACAGCAAAGAGATTGTTAACTTAAGATGTTTATTGTGATATTTACAAAGTTAAATACTTCCATTTTCTACTTCACAATGACTCTGATTTGAAAATGAGCCACATTCATTTCTAAAAGGGCAAAAGCTTTTCTATAGAGCCAAATTAAACTTTTAATCTGACACCGTTAATTTTGTTCATTTGACAAGAAAAGAGAATAACAAAATGCAAATAAAAAATGGATAATTTCGGCTAGAATCAAGTCCCAGTTGTTCTGCTCATTGAATGGTTTTTTTGCCTGTTCATTGAACAAAAAGGAAGAAAAAACCTAACACTCTCTCTACTGGTTTTCTCCAGTGTATAAGTCCCACAGGTTTTGTGTCTTTGATTTGCCTTGCAAATACATGCTAAACCAAGCTATTTCTTAGCTGGCTTCTATTTAGAGTAACTTATGTTTTTTACTAGTTTTGTTTCAGTGTTTCTCATTAGCCTGAGCCCTGTGTCAGGGAGCCCCCAATGCCCTGCCTGGCAGCAGGTGAGCATGCCAAGCTGGGGCAGTGACAGGCTGTATGTCAGCCACAGCAGGCTGTTGTATAGCAGAAATACATGATCCTTACAAGAAGGAAGAATAAAAGAAAGGCTTTACTCTGACGCATTTCTTCCAGACAATGCTTGAACAACCTTATCTCTGTGGAGAACCCCCAAATTGTTTACTTGTTTAAATAGCTGCCTAAGGGCTTGGTAGCAACTACACAGGTGTTTCAAGGAAGGACATGTATTTTAAAACCTTCCTGAGATGGGACATACTGGACGTGTTGTTTGGGAGTGTTCACATTAAAGGCAGTAGCTTCCTAGATCCTGAAATAAATCTCAACTTTTTAGCAGTTTCCAAATCAGTAACAACTGTTTCAGTTTTGGAACTGGTTAGGGTGAATCCCGTGGTTTAGACACAACAATATTTTCATTGACATTTATACCTCCTACTTTTACGTTTAATTTATTTCTAGCTTTTTTCCAATAATTTGCCTTCAGTGTTTTGTCCCCAATGCCTCATTCACACTGGTGCTACTTCCCTCTCTTTCAGTCACTGGCTTTGACTTGTGGGGCGCAGTGGTGGCGACTGGCGTGGTCTGCACATTCTACTGCACACTGGTACGCGGGCCCTTCAGTTGAGAAAAATCAATTCCTTTCACCACTCACATCAAATATGGAATTTATTAAAAAGAAGCCTAATAATCAGGTTACTCCGTGGAATTACATTTTACGGGTGTAGCCACAGGACCATATTCATCCAGGGACCTCTCTGAATGCATAGGCAGCCTCTATGCAGCTGAAATCTTTTTTGTTATGATACACTCAAACTTCTGTTGTTGCTGAAAGAATATCAAAAAAGGTAGATCTCCCTTTCTAAAACTTCTCCTGTGATTTTTCTTCTGATCTAGTGGGGTTTTGCTGTGCAATTTGTCAAACACCACAACTGTAACAGTCTTGTGTGTAATTGAATAGAGCCACTGAAAATAGCATGCAACATGGACAGATTGATCTTTAATTTAGTGTTAGTTGACCAAGTGTCTGATGAAACAGAACCTCAGTGACAAATTTATTTGCATATGGTGGATTAAATAATGTTTATTTTTATTCAGATGAATGGTATACCTTCTGGACTTAGTGACACTTACTTAGATAAAGTAGGATGAGTACTGTCTGAAAATCTATCTTTTGATACAAACTTTTGAATCAGGTTATGTGGTGAAGGAAATACTGGATTAAACTATGTGTATGGCCAAAATAAATTCCCGCGCACTTCAAAAAAGGGCCAGGATGTTCTGAATAGCTTCCAGAATAGAATTCCTAAAGACATCAGTGCAGAATTAGTTCCATTAAAGACGAAGATGAAATTCATCTATTTCACATAAAACAGATGGTAATGTTTCTGTTAGTTGAATGTGAGTGCAAAGCAGGAGTGCTGCTGCCTTGTTGTACCTCATAAGTGCTCTTCCTCTTGCAGGGTGGTCTGAAGGCAGTGGTGTGGACAGATGTTTTCCAGGTTGGAATCATGGTTGCTGGATTTTCATCTGTGATTATACGAGCTGTGGTGGTTCAGGAGGGAATTGGACGTATTATAAATGATTCCTACCATGGAGGAAGATTAAACTTCTGGGAGTGAGTTTGGGCTTGCAGAGGATGTGCCTCTCTATTCCTACAAATAGAGCTCATGTGACTAACTGTGAAATTAAACTGCTGCTGTAGGAGGAGGAAGGCAGAAGTTGTGACCCAGTTTCTGTATATTTTTAAATAAGCTTACCTAGTTTGAGGGACATTTTTTAGGTTTTGCACCATGCAAAATCCTGGAAAGAGAAAAACCTTTTTTACTTTGTCAAGTAGGTATTTTAAGGATACATTTGAGATTCCACTGAAAGAGAATGGTGAAAAGGAGAGCACATTTGTATTTATAATTAAAGTTTGCAAACAGCTGATTTGGCATTTCAGTGACTGGACCAAAACAAATGGAAAATAATAGTTTTTGCCTAATCTGAAAAAAGGATTTTTTTTCCCCTGAAAGAAAAAATAAAAGTAATTTTAATAGTATTTTACCCTCCATTATTGTAAGTAATCTTAGCCTAAATATATCACTTTACAAGTTCAAGAATATTCAATCTGACAATGTTGAATCAAAGACCATTTCAAGTAAAAAAGTTTTTGTACCTTTGATGAATACAAGATTCTTCTGAGAAGCTTCACCCAGTGCTGTCAGTGAAAGTTTAGTATGACAAGTATTGCAATTTGCCCTCTGTCTATCAGTTCACAATATTAATCAGTTTATTCTGTAAAATTCTTCACCCAATTCTTCAGTAAGTAATTCATCTGTGGGTAATTTTTTCTGCTTATTAACAGTAATTTATTTCAATCTGATTGGCTCATTTGCAGTGGTTGTACTGCATTGATTCTTCCCCCAATCACTGAGTTCACAGATGGAAAAAGAAAAGGAATAAAGGATGTAATAGGTGAAATAATACTACAGCATTCACCAAGATAAATATAATTTTTTGCTATATTAAAGTTTGATTTAAAAATAATAATTGTTCATGGCCACCTAAAATCTGCTGTTTACTTAGAGGTAAACCAGCAAAATGTTTTATAGAGCCTCTGTCCACAAAGGCTGGGATTGTAAACACACCTTTATACTGGTGTTAGACTGATGTCCCTCTAGATAAGCAGGCACATTACACTTTTTACTGCAGCATCATTTCATCACAACCATCACAGGCATCATACAACTTTACATAAGACTGTAGTTTATAGGCAAATAAAGCTATCCAGCTTCACCTTAGGACAGTTCAGAGTGTTTCATGGGCTCAGGATGTCAGCTCTGAGTTTTAAAGTTTGCTTTCTATGACTTCACGTAGAGTAACTTAGTGTTCAAAATCTGGACAAATTAAGAAAGTTTGTATTAGAATAAGCATGGAGAAATTGTTTCTTCTAAGCATTAAGGTCTTTACATATTAAAAAAACTTTCATATTCTGAATTTGCTTTCTCTTTTTCCTTTCATTGTAGCTTTGATCCCAATCCTTTGCAAAGGCACACTTTCTGGACGATTGTTATAGGTGGGACTTTCACGTGGACTGGTATATACGGGGTTAACCAGTCTCAAGTCCAGAGATACATCGCATGCAAAAGCAGATTCCATGCAAAATTGTAAGTCTGTCTGCAGTTACTCTCTGAATTTAGCAGTGGATGTTCTTTATAAGAGAGTTTTTTTTTTAAAGGAATGAGTGGGTAATTTGTCTGTATAAATTGCATTTATAAAGGCTAACAACTTTTGCCTTCTGTTTTGTGGACCAGGTAGAAGAAATTTGGCAGAGTAATTACTGGTATATGAATTTCATGCGATTGCTGTAACATTTAACTTTGTGCCTGAGTGTTTCGCTGTGCCAGTATTCTCATACAGAAATAGCTGCATTAAGTTTATGTGCAACCTAAAGACCAAATATTATAGTACTTATGCTGAAGTAATATCAAGACAGTATCTTCAATTGCTGCTCTACTAAACGTAAATCACTATGTGGGGATTTTGCATAAGTAAAGACTAAAATATTTTTCCGTAATAATGAATATAGGTGTGAGAAAATCCAGAAATTACTTATTCAGTGATAAAATTGCTGAGTAATCATATGTTTTGTGTTCATAATAATCATGACATATTTTTAAAGGAATTAACTGGAAACTAGCAGAGGGTATGTCTTACTTGAATGTAAGCATTTCTGATGAGCCTTTACTCTAGAAAGGAGTATATTTACTAGCTCTATTGTCTTATCTTTATCTTTAGAACCATTCCATTAGTTCACAGCTCAGGATTTAAGAATCACTATTGATCTCATGAAATTAATTTCTGGAAGAAATATAGAAGCACACATCATAACTGTAGTCCCTGTACATTCTGCCATTCTATTGGACAGTGACATACAGAGAAGAAGCTTTATGAAGGCTTTCATTTCACAAAGCTAGCAAAATACCACAAAATCATACACCATCTACAACTGAAATATTTTGTTTATATCAGTAAAGAAAATCTGCTTTTCAGCCATTTTGTGCTGCAGACAGGAATGAGCTGATGCTCGTTATCAGGCACATCTCCAGCATTCCCTGACACATCTCCAGCATACCAGGTCTCCTCTTCTCAGTCTGTGGCCCATGGCTGGGTTCTAGGTTCTCAGTACTGCAGAGGCAGGAGGCACATCCCACATCTCCCTGGAATGACTGCGTATGGAAGAACAGATGCATACATTGTGCCAGATTTGTGTGCCTGTCAGGCTGTTCTTCCCAGCACCTGCTCCACTTAGGGCTGTGCCCCTCTCTTGCGCCCTCCCTACCCTCTTTGAGAGCAGAGACACCTCCAGAGTCTCTCAGAAGCAGAGTGTGACCAGGGGGAATCTGACACCATGGCGGCCTCAGGGTAGGTTTTCTGAGCTGTTGCAGCAGCTTTTGCTAGGGCTGGAAGCTGTCTGGTTCTGTAGGGGGTTGGATGGAATTTAGGCTCTCATATTAATAGTTGCAGAGCCTTAATCAGTAGAGCCCTGTCCTGCTGGCATGGGTGGTTGGATTCTGTGGCATCTTGCTTGTGCCTCGCTTGCGCAAGATATTTGCTCTGCATGGTGAAATCATTTTGCATAATAGTTGCAGCTTGTCACAACTATAAATACTGCTATTCTGTGATGACTATCTAGTTCATATTCAAGTGTAATTAAACACATTTGGTAAGTCATTTTGTTGGCCTGTACCTCTTATTGTCTTTTAATCTGTACACAGAAGTGCAAAATGTCATCAGGTCAAAATAATGGGATTTTTTACCCCCGTGCTATTTACTGTAAGGCTTTTTAAGAGACAGCACAGTGGCACATCAGAGCTCAGAAAATAATTCCTTCACAGATCCCATCTTGCAGGTTTTGGGAAGGCCTTTAACAGTGGCACAAGAACAGGAATTTTCTCAGGCTTTGGGAAAGGATTTCACCCCATTCAAGAAACACCAGTAGGTAGGAGCACATTCTGTCATCTTCAAACAATCACTAGGCAAATTGAACATAATGCTTATATCTGAATGATAAGAGGCACTCAGAGCAGGACAGCTACACTGTCAGAAAAATATGGGCTACTAACACATTTTTCTCTCCTTTCAATGTCATCAGCTGGCATATTTCAGTGCTAAATTCTTAGAGCCAGACTGAAACAAACAATTGAAAATAAGCTTTCTGCAGTCAAAATGCCTACTTCACCCAAACCCCACCCCCATGTTACTCAGGCAGAATTAATGGAAACACCTCCCTCCAACAGTGCTACAATTATTGTTCTCCAGTGCTTAGTCATAGGGTGTACCATGAGCTGGGATGTAAATCAGAAGGGAAAAAAAAAAAGCTCTCTGTCAAACACTGATGCAGTTTAAAAACAAGAATTGCTTAAAAACAAGACTATTTATTTTGTTTCTGTGTGTTTCTCTTGACTTTCTAATTTTCACTACAGGCTCTAGGCTAATTCTTCTATTACATCTGTTCAAAAGAATTGGATTGATTTTACTCATTGGTTAAATTTTGTGCTAAATCAGTTTTGGGTGTTGTAGATCAACATAGATGATGCCAGTGCAGGAACGGCTTCAGCTAAGTGCATGCAAGACATCCAATCAATATGTAAGCATCTATGAGAAAAGGACTGTTTAATTTTTACTAAATTAGTTTAGAGAGGAATTTAAAGTGCTGTTGGTTGTGTGTTTAGACCACCTGTAATTGAGAATAGAGGGCAAAAATGCAGAGTTTACCCTACTATACATAAATCAGCTTTTATTTATATAGGTCTTTTCTAAGAGCTTGCATTGTGCTTGCCAATAACTTTTCTGTTGTATAAAACTGATAGTTTAATTCGTTCATCTACATTATGCCTTTCTGAAAATGTCCATTTCAATGTCTAACAAGGCTTACAAAGTTAGGTTTACTTCTTTGTTCATCCTGCTAGTCCTCTACAGAAATACAAAGGCTGTTTCCCCTTACTTTCTTGGGAACCAAAAGCACTAAAAGGCCTCTTGAAGCATTGCAAGCATGAATATATTTTCACAGAAACCAAATGTCCTCCCAGAGGAGGTCTTACCAATTGGCAGAGGTCCAGGGTATGTGATCTGTGGGGAAGTTAAATCACTATCAGTGATACACAGATAACCAGGAGGCAACTGCTGGAAAGGAACGCTGTTTTTCAAGGCCTTGCTCCCAATGGGTATGTTTGCTTGAAATGACCACTCTAGGCGAGAAGAACTTTGTGACCCTGGAGATACCAAGAGATTTGTGACCCAGGGGACATAAAGAACTTAAAAACATTAGAGAAAAATAGAGACTTAGATGGAAAGCAAAAGCCCTCACTGAGCAAGGGGAACAATGTGGTTTTCACTGCCAGTAGAAGTTGCCTGTTGTATGGCAAAGGCAGAATTATTGCCTGATGAAAACACATCTGGTCTCACCATTATCTGAAGCTGAAGCTTGCATCAGGATGTTGGGAGGTGATGGAATTTCTGGATGATACCAGACTCCAAGCTGTTTAGTTACTAAAGGGGAAGTTTCCCACAGAGACTGTTTCAGGAGGAAGTGGGAGATTTGTAGCTTTACAAGAACAACTCCAGCATTGTGTAAGCATGATACTACAGCTCCAGAGGCAAAGGAATGCTGGTGCTGACTATAAGGTACCCCACACTCGGATCTGGGGCACCCCGCCTTACAAATCTGCTTGGGGTTTGTCAAGGGGTGTGGCATGGGGGGAAGAGCATCCTCTGGCCTGCTGCTTGCAATTTACAACTCATACACATGATGAAATGTGGGATTGCTGTATCACTCCCATCATCTCCATTGTTAGGGGACAGGTGCTCAGACTGCGACACCAAAACCAGAAGTATCATTTGTGCATTGAGAAAGGTGATCTCACTCCAGGTGAAATGCTGGGAGTCGTATGGTGACTCCCTTGCTGGCAGGCAGCCGCTGACCAGGGGGTCTCCTCAGTGCAGGCAGAGGCGATGCCTTGCTTGGCCCTGGCAGGGTCTTCTGTGGGATGTTGAGCTCTAACATGGTGTTTCCAATGTGTCTTGGTGCAGGTCCCTCTACATCAACCTTGTGGGACTCTGGGCAATCCTGGCCTGTGCCACACTGTGTGGGCTGGCCCTCTACTCCATCTACAAAGACTGTGACCCATGGACGGCCAACCAGGTGTCGGCACTCGACCAGGTACAGCCCCACATCGTGGGGGAAGGTGGTGGGAGGGTATCCTTCCTCTGCAGATATAATAACCAAAGGCAGTTCAAGAGTCAGGGGGTTGGAAATAATGACATGATGGAATCCTGTGTCAGGCTGAGACTAGAGTTCCTGGAGCTGCAAGTCCCTCAGCGCTTGGTAATGTGGGCAGCAGGGAGAGCTGCAATGTGGAGAGCTCTCAGTCCACCCACCTCTGCAAATGTGTTGTGTTTTCACCCAAAATGGGTGCAGGAGTGCCAGCATTGCATGAAACTGCTTTGAAGAGAAGTGAGGGGAAGAGAGCAGCAGTGCCTTTGTGAGTGACTGTGGGTCTCAGTGAGCTGCTTTGTGCCATCCAACCCAAATTCCTCTGGGTTGACAAAGGCAAAATCCTTTTCAGATTCAAAACATACTTGTGCCCAAAGCACACACCTGGAGGAAGGTTATCAGCAGGCAGCCCTTTGCTAGTGATAGTGAATCCTTCCTTCCTTCAGAGGAGAGATGGGCAATCCAACTGTGCTGCAGAGAAACCACCTCACCACTGATGATGACATCTCCCTAAATAAACCTTTGAGCAGCAGGTTTACCTGAGGAACAAGAATTACGGCAGCCCATAGAATGGCCAGAGCCAGGGCCCAAGGAAATGAAATAAGTTTTATTTGTATGCTTAAGCCTAAGATAATCACAGGCTCTGGATAACAGCTCTAGACAATGGACAGTAGCTGGAAAGCCAGGGGAAGAGCACAGACAATGGAGCACCTGAGGCAGGACCACTTGGTCTTTAAGAGTAGAATAAAATAGGAACCAGGGTGGAAACTGGAAGGAAGTTAAGTTGTTCCTGTCAGTCAGAAGCTGGAAGCAAGATACTAAAAATATCAACTTGTCTGTGAAAAAAAAAAAAATTGTTCACTGGAAGAAAATCTTAAAAATTCCTCTCTCTTTCCAGCATTCAGATCTTGCAAACATCAAAAAATAGCACACAGTTTCCTATATGGAAATTGATCTCAGGTACCAATATCTGAGTTTATTGGACTGAATATGAACCTCTTCTTGTGGAGTCACCAGCAGAAAAAGCATCTGTGGCACTCACTCCCCCCAAGGGAGTCATGTACAGAACAGACCACCTGCTGCCCAGCCCTAGCTTCCTCTACAATTTTCACTGGAAACCAAGGTCCTGATGGCATGATACCCCAGCTAGGTGGTCTCAACAGACTCTCTGTAGCTCTAGTGGATGTTTTAGGATTTGTTTTCTCTGTAAAAAAATCAATAAATAGAGCAAAATAGAGCATTAAAAATTAGAATAGCTGGACAGAATTCCAGTGAGAAGGCTGTAAAAAAAACAGTACAGCAATAAGATGAAAAATTAGGCAAGATGGTTATACTTCCTAATCTGAATTTTTCAGCTAATGCCATACCTAGTGCTGGATATCATGCGTGATTTTCCAGGACTGCCGGGACTTTTCGTGGCTAGTGCCTACAGTGGGACATTAAGGTAAGTTAATAATCTGGAAACTACTATCTTTTCCCCCCTTTTTTGCTAGAGCTAAATGTTGTTTTGTGGCATTTATACTAAAACTTTTGTACTTATTTCTTTGTCTAGCTAATTTCTAGTCTTTAACTAGACTTCTTTGAGGATGCAGCTTAAAAATCCATAGTTTCCAATATTTGGGTCCTAGGACTCAAATGTGTTTGGAGTTCCCTACTAACAAAATTAAGAAAGAGCCACATGTCAAGTAAAACACTAACAAGTCCTTTGTGCTTTTAAAGCCCCTCTGCTATAGGAATTTTTGAGTATTATGGTTACGCCAAATACTGCAGTTGGGGAAATTTCCTATTGCTCATCTTTAATTTTCCAGTTTCAAACCTGCATAACTTCAAAGCCATCTGCCTTTCCTCACCCCTGATCTTTAGAGACTTCTTTTCTAGAGTTCCCGGGCTTCCAATTGTCTTGAATGAATCCCATGAAACAACAATCACTATATATTTGTATAATCTGTAGGAGACAGATTGATACCCTTCTATCCCCTGCTGGGGAGTGTTTTGTTCAGCTTTCCCAAGGAATATCTTTAAGAAACATTGTCACTCTCAATGAAGGCTTTGAACAACAGCAAGCGGATAGAAATGAAGAAACTTATGAATGTGACACCAGAATATTCTTTTTTTATTCTGAATAATTTTAGCTACATAAATAGACAGAACAGCAAAAATATTTGTTTCACAAGCTGAAGAAAAGCTGGTGGCTTGCAGGAGCAAGCTACACGCAGACAAAGGATCACCTGGTTTGTGCCTTAGGAGTGCTGGTTTCTCTCATCCCACAGGGAACCTACAGTAGTTGTTTGATTTGGACTAAATGCCTAATTTATAGGTGACCATAATTAAATTATCTGAATTCTCCTCTGAGAGTGCATTAAAAGTAAACAGTGATGTGGGAATTTTACCTACCCAGATATATATACTATAGATAATTTGTGAAGGTATCATGTATACAGTAGTGTTTATAGCCTACCTATATGTAATAGATATTTCTATTAAGTTGTCCAGGCCCAGCCCAACTTTTCATCAGTATGTGCCTTGACTTCACCAAGGATAATTACTTTAAACAATTTTTCTAAGCTGTTCATTCTCTGGAATAATGAGTTATTTAAACCTATGCAGCAGTTACATTAGTTTTCTGGCACTGTTCTAGACTGTGGCAGTTTCTCTGTTCTAGACTGTGCCAGTAATCTACCTGTTATCTATAATTTCAATTTTTAAGATATAAAAAAATTGTATAAATCTTGCCTTCTGTAGTACGGTGTCCTCCAGCATCAATGCTTTGGCTGCTGTGACTGTTGAAGATCTCATTAAACCCTACCTCAAATCTCTCTCTGAAAAGAAGCTGTCATGGATTTCCATGGGGATGAGTATGTCTGGAAAACATCTTTTCTGCTTTTGCTTTGCAAAGTGAAGGTTTGATTCAGACCTTGCTTATCGTGGTGTATGTCAGGAGAAGGTAACTCACGCCAGTGGGATTATATTGGTGCAACATTTAGGGGAGACAAGATCAGCTGTGTAGGTTTTACACAAATGGGGGACAAATGAGTTTAAGGAAAAAAGGAAACCATGTTGTTTGGTCTTTAATAAGGAAAGATGCACTACATCTGTGTTCAGTATTGATTCGCAGTTCTACAAAACCAAATATCTCTGGCTTAAACACCTGCTATTTTTCTTTCATCTGTCAAAAATGAGAAGCAAAGGAAGCTGTTTTGTGGCAATGATTTGGAATTGATATGCAAGCCGGAGCATTGTGTCCCAAAAATATTCCAGAGAACAAGAAATTTCACATCTCTGATATACTCTCAGACTGTCACTCTGTTTATTTCCTCTGCTTAATGTAACTCAAGGAGAATCAGAACTAGACTGAGCAGATGGTTTAAATCTGTGAAGTGCAATTGACACGTCTGCTTCTTGTACTGTCTGTGACCAGCTGCAGGTGTAGCCTAAGAAAGTTTGTAGTAAGAATGAAAATACCTCTGTCCCAACATGTTGGAGCCCATACCAGGGAACATGGCAGATTGGTGGGAGGGTAACAAGAATTAAATATTTTCACCTGAGAGAAGTTTTTTAAAAGTTGCAAACAATGCTTATGCCAGAATTGTTTGTGGTATCATGAGTTGCCTGACACATCACAATGTGTAGTGAGATTAACCTCTTGCTAGAGTAGTGAAACTCATCAGGGGCGGAGGAGGGAAAAACAAGTAAGCCAGTGTTATAGCTCCTGGAAAGAGACACTATGTCCTGGTGACCTGGGATGTTCTCTGTCACTGTGCCAGCTCCCAGTGATCTGCCAGCATTTACTCTTTTACTTCCTAGACTTTGGGCTGAGAAGTGAAAATCATTCCCTCAAGTTAAGGACAATGACACAGGAGATTAGCTGAGAAGTATGAGCGATAAGTGGGTTATCGCCCCTATGACTAATCTGTGTGGTTAACATTTATTAACTAATCTTTTGTAATTCACAGAAAGAGGATATTGTCAAGTTTTCATGATCTCTTCTTAATGTAAACAGAAACCTGACCTTTTGGCCAATTCAGGCTCTCTTAGAAAAACTCCAGATGTTAGCACTTTTATTTGGGAGATGTTGGGGCCATGCTAGGTTAGACAGAAATTTTTCCATTAGTGATTTTCAAACTTCGGCAGATTTATACATTGTTCTGCCTTTCACACACAGGCCTGTTTTATGGTGGAGTCTGCATTGCTATGGCTGCAGTGGCATCTCTTCTGGGAGGCTTGTTGCAGGTAGGTGCCAGACAGCTTTTTCATGCCCATGTTGAATGACCCAGAATAAGTTATGTAAGAAAACAATTGCTGAATACCATTATGAGATTAGTTTTTACTCTTTCTTGGGTGCTGATGTGAAACCGTCCATGTTTCAAGCATCCACGGCTCAGCCTGTGCTTTAAGCATCCATGTAGCAAATCCTGGCAACTAAGTACACACCAATTAAAAAATTCTTATAATTTCTTTCTTCTCTTCTTGTCACTTTGGAAGCTTTACCTTCCTTGCACAGCACCTGACAGCAGACTTTCTTTCTTCCTCAGGCAGCGCTCAGCATTTTTGGCATGGTTGGTGGCCCCCTTTTAGGACTATTTTCCTTGGGAATCCTCTGCTCCTTTGCTAATGGAATTGTAAGTAGAAATTTAAAGACCTGTGTATCCAAAATTTATTGATAATTTTGGGCATCTCATTCCCCCTCTCCCACCAATAATTTGATGTTGAGCAGCAAGGGAAATATCTTTCCATGAGGACGTTTCCCCTTGCTCCCTTTCTTCCTTATCCCAAGGAAATGATGAACAGAGCTGTATAGGAACTTGAATTTCTATCCCATGAAGAGATTTACGCATCTGGGTGGGGGAAAATAATCTGAATAAAAATGAAACTTTGACAAGGATTTCTTAAAACCAGTTTTAGAAGCAGGGACAATGCATCTTGAGATGTAGCTGAACAACCAGTAGGCTCAGAGAATGCTGGCCTGTCTGAGCAAAAGGGGGTTAGGCCAGGAAAATGGGGTCTAAACACTTGCAGACCAAATTGGGGTATTTTCAGAGTGCTTCCATATTATAAAATTATAATTTCCAGTGGAAAAATCTTTTCCATCAAAAAAAGGATTTGACAAACTTTGTTAATATAATCCATGGTTTAGTCACTCAGGATTACTATTTAGTAATAGTAATTTTACTATTACTATTTACAGGTTTACAAATTTATTATAGTAATATTACTATAATAATATAGTAATATATATATTATATACTT
>WBNO01028935.1:2322-29298 GCA_013400575.1 Peucedramus taeniatus | reverse complement strand
AAAAATTACTAGTTCTCAGCCAAAACCCCACCTACCTCTGATGTAGGAGAGACTTTTTTGCTAAAATAGGTCACATGAGAAAATTGAAAAATTGCTTCCATATTTGTTCAGGGAGGGCCTCAAATAAAGCAGGATTTTTCCATACACGATGAAGACCAAAGTTATCCTTTGATTGTAAAGACCTAGTGGCCAAATAAAAAGAGGTGTACTCAGGAGCTATATAAATACATGTGAGCATTTATTTATATGATTTTTAAATTTTTTTATAAAGGGGAATGAAGTAAACTCCTGAGCAGTTCCCAACTGTATATTTAATTTCTGCTATGGAGACTACTGTTTAGATTATCTTGACTATTTCTTACTCATCTGATTGTTGTTTCTTTCAAATATCTTTTGCTTTTCATGTAAATCCAAGTTTTTTGTTTTGCAGGGTGCATTTGTGGGTCTTGTCAGTGGCTTCATTGTTTCACTTTGGGTTGGAATTGGATCTCAGATTTATCCTCCACTTCCAGAGAGAACCAAGCCACTCTATCTCTCGACTGCAGGCTGTAATATATCCTCAGGAAATTTAACATCAACAGAAATTCCATTAACAACGGTTTTCAGCACACCAGGTGCAGAAAGGTACATGACTTCATCAAGTGCAGTAACAAAGCATGTATTTTTTTTTAAAGATACACAAACATCTGCACAGTATTTGGGTTACTATAACAATCCTTCTCTGGTTTATCTACCACACTGTTTGAGATGCAGCAGTTTTCTCTGATTTTTTTTTCCTCTGAGACTGAAGTTTGTCTGAGTTATCCCACAGCAGAAGTCAAAGTGAATCTTTGTATTGATCTGAAATGCTTCAGTTCAATATTTGAGTTCAAAGGCTTGGACATGCCTTACTTTGGACCACAGTTTTAAACAAAGATATCATTTATAGTTATTTGATTAGCTTCCACAATCTGTCATCTGAATTAGAATAATTGGCAGTTAAAAGGCAAAATGCCAGTTAGCAACTCTACCTACAGCAACTTGTCTGTGCAGAATAGTTCTAATCAGTACATTCAGAATGGGCTCAATATACAGGATTTCCTCCGCTCTGCAACTGCCAAATGTCTTTGTATGATCACAATTAAGTTTAACATGAATGGCAATATAGAGAACAGCAGGAACAGAAAGAAGCTGAAAAAAACACATTTCTAGGGTTTCCAAATCCTTACACCTTAGAGCATTGTACAATCAAAAGATACCCTGACACACTGGGTGCCTAACATCTGGTTTCATAAATACCACACCTCTCGCATGAGCCCTCCAGCATTGCTCCTGGCTGCTGGGAAGCACCTGTTGTAACAGAGCACATAGTCAGGGAGAGCAGAATGAGGTGTAAAGACAGTTGCTCTGCTGTTTCTGGCTGTTTAGAGCTGTGTGGGGTTGATTTCCTTGTTGGTTTTTTTTGTGTCCCTTCCTTTAAATAACATCACCCTTGTTAAAGAAATTAATCCCTTCATCTGGATAACGAGAGTGTTCAGCTCTGCACTAGATTCATAGCAGAGACAGGACTGTCCTGTTTTACCTGCTCTGTCTCATGCATTGCCTCATTCTACTGGCTAGCCTTGTCTCTTACGAAGGAACTTGTTCTGCAAATTTTGGAACAAATTTTCAGTGCACATATGGAGGTAGCTCAGGATTACCAGGTTGCTGGGTTCAAAAGTATCTCTGTATTTATACACTGTCTGGAAACAAGCACTTTCAAGTTGTTTGGAACAACTTGAAAAGGAGAGATTAACACTTTTTCTGCTTTATTTCAGGCCTGCCCTGGCAGACAACTGGTATTCCTTGTCTTATCTCTACTTCAGCACACTTGGGACACTTGTCACAGTAGTTGTGGGAATAGTTATCAGCCTTCTAACAGGTACTAGTTTCAGAGCTGTGATTGAATGTGACTCAGATCTCTTTCAAACTAAAATGTCCTGAGAGCCACAAGAAGTGCCAGGAACCCATTGCAAACACTGTGTAAAGGTTACCATCCTAAATAGAATTTCCTCCCCTCAGCGCTTCTGCATCCCACTCCTGGTCTTTCCTCACAGCAAAAGTTACTACAGATCTCTAAGGAGAAAGAAGTTTCAGCAAATTTTCAAACCTAAGGGGCATAAAAAGAAGGCACAAAAAGACATCTGTCTTTCCTGTTTTATTAGATGCCTGCAGGGGCTGTAGGTTTAAGACTTGTCCCTGAACATGCCAACAACTCCGAGCAAGGATATACACCCAATACTTCTAGAGGACAAAAGCAGTTTTGCTTCGAGTGAGTTCAGAGCACTCAAGGGCTGTTGTCTGCATCCAGAGTGTGCATGCTTTTTACCACATTCCTCAAAAACATGCCTAAGAGCCACAGATCCTCTGCATGGATATTTTAGCTTCCTTCTCAGTTTCCCAATACTTTTGTGCAAGGGGAAAAAGCAGCTTGCCATAGTAAGAATGGGGAGTTCTGTTCCAGCCCATGGCCTTGCTACTTTTGCATGGTAGGTCAAATGCAAACTAGACTTGTCATCCACCTCATGCATGGCAGAAACAGCAAAAACAGCTGTTCTCACGGCTTTTCCCAGTATCCCCAGCCAGATTCATATAACAGCCCTCATCTTTGAGACTGTTAGATTTCAAATTTTTAGACTGATCCACAATGGCTCCAGGACTATGAAACTCCAAACTCAGTAGACAAACTCACTTCCATTAACTTCCCTATGCCTTGCAACTAATAAGCACAAGCTACATTTACCTAATTTTCTTTTCCTTCTCAGTTTTTAGAAAATTTGCTCCACACTTTCTTTCAAGCACATGGTCTTCCCATTGCTATAGTGATGCTTGAACCCAAATTTTGCTTTTTACCTGGTAGGGATCAGGTTACGTATAGGCCATGAAACAAAGCATGAAAATCAGACAGCTCACTAAATCCAGATGAGAAATACTCAGCCCAAGAACAGAAGCACAAAAGAATTAACCCACAATCTCACCCTGCTTCTTCTTAAATGGAGCAAGATTCCATTTAAGCCTCAGATGGCAAGCAGAGCTAATTCCCAGCACCTACACTTTTTTTGTTTCCTGCCCAAGAATAGCTAATCTTCCATGCCTTAAAAAATGCTCAGACATTCCATTCACCCTCATCTCCCCATCTTGGGGATGCCCTTAAATAATTCACTCTAAAAATTGCTGGTGAGTTTGGAGACAGAAGTCTTGCTGATAGGGAGCTAGGAACTCAGGGTAGCACTTGGTGCCACAGCTCCTGGACTGGCAGAGTAGTCCCAGACATCATTGTATGCCATTCATTCTTTTCTGGTGATTGCCAGATTCAATTTTTTTCCAAAATAGGAAATCTGAGGAGGATCTAGGAAGCTGGGAAATAGCTAAGGCATTTCAGATAGACTTTGAGGGATCATTTTATATATTGAGAGGAGCAGGGTATATGTTTGTAAGGAATGATCCCTAAGGTCTGTGACTGCTTGGTGGCTTTTGCTGCATGACCTGTCCTGCTTGCCTGGTGCCCATAGCTGGGGTCTGACACGGGGTTTGCGTGTGTAAAGCTGGCTGAATGAAACTTGTCTGTTTTGTAGGAGGACTAAAGCAGAACACAGATCCTAAATTCCTGCTGACCAAGGAAGATTTCCTGTCCAACTTCTCACAGTCTGAAACTGAGCAAGTAAGTGTAATTGTGCATCTCTGATTTAAATGAATCTTTCCTCCTGGGGACAAAGCAAACAGATTTCCTGGCTTACATTTTTCCAATCAGGATGAATAGCACCTGATGCTGCCTGATAGGACTATGCTTTAAGTCAGTAGCAGAGCACAAGGCAGGTGGGAGTAAGGCAGCTGCCACAGGCAAGGAAGCAGTTTTGCCACAGCTTAGCTTCAGTCAGCAACAGAGAGGCAACTGAGAAAAGGGACAGCTTTCTCCATGTTTCTGCTAAAATACTCCCTAACTGGCCCCTGGGAAGCTTCCCCAAGGCACACCTTGGACTCAGCAAAGCTTTCCTTATTTGTGAACATGTGTTCTGAGGTTAGAAATTTTTTGAAACTTTGGCTACTGTTTGAGAGAAAACATTTCTAGTCTGTGTATCTGTTTCCTAGCTCTCATCCTAAGAAAAAGAAAAGGGGAAATATTATTGGGTAATTACATCCATTAGAAGGGAGAATATAGGGAAATTAATTTTTTTAATATAAACTATAGATTGCTTTTCAATCAATGTTGTCAGCTGAACATTCAAGCTGAGCTTTGTTCAGTAGTTCAGACAATAATCGTATCTTTAAGATGGTCCAGCTTGCAAAATGTTTTTCCTTGATACTGACAACTCCTTCTAGAATGATCCTATGTATTTCAGCTTCTGGATAAGAACACCAGTGAAAAAAAAGGGGTATTTTACCACATTATTGTGATGCTGTTTGCCCATGTCAGTTCTGGAGATCAGCTATCCAGTTACTGTCATTCATTGTCTTTAGTGTGTCATCATCTGTTTCTGCTATCGGGGAATTTAATCCCTGAAGTTTTTTGAAAAAGAACAAAACAATCCACCACCCACATGGAAGATAATGTCCACAGCCATACTTTTTGGTGCCTGGAGTCAGAAACAAGTATCTGTCTCTTATATGCCTAAGAGTTGAATAACAAGTGGTTGGCATCACAAATACTGCAGAAAGTAGATGAGATAAAAAATCAGGGCTAACTAAGCAACTTTCTGCACATGAAGAGCTCAATATCTCATTCCATTTAAGAGAAATGCGACATCAAAGCAATGATGCATGTTAATCTGCTCTTCCTGTCACAGATGGGGCAAGGATGAGGGGTTGGGAGCCAATAGCTCAAAGACCTGGTGACATATGAGTAGACATGAAAACAGCAATTAGAACTTTGCACACCCAAACCAATTTGCAGGACAAGAACATTTTGTGTTACGAGAACATTTTACACAATTAGTACCTTATGCAATACAAAACTTTCCATGCCCCTAGAAAAATACCATCTACTGCAATGAGTAAGTATTTGTGCTCTGTCAGCAGTCAACGTGTTTTCCTGCAAGGCACTCTGTTTGTCAGGCTTGACTCTGCTGGCCAAAAAGAGATCAAAGAGAGGAGGACTTTCTTCTGTTTCATACCGTGGCTTTTGTCTTTTGTTTTTTAGCCTGAGAAAGTGGAAGTGTTGAACTGGAAACCATTTACCATGGCAGACGAAGGAACTGACAACCCTGCCTTTAGCCACATTGAAATGGATGTTGCAAGTGACAAGAACAAAGTCAATGGTCTTCACATATGACACAAGGCCATGTCAGCCCATGAGGACAGTTTTGTTCATGTCAAACACTGTTGATGTTCCTGTTCTGGGTCAGTTACCAGCTCTGCTGGGGTCATGGGCAGGCATCTGCTGAGCTTTGTGGCACTATCACCTTTGCATGACCTTGACATTAGTCAAGAAAGGAATCAGGTTTTTCTTGCACTTCCTCACTCTCTCTGGTTCTTGGTGACAGAACCTACAGCAATGTTTCTATGTGAAATATCTGCCTGATATTTTTGAGTCTCCTGGAAAATATCTGCTTTTAATCTCATTTCATCCTCAGAGTGAATTTTTTATTTGGGAAGAGCACTGTTCACCCAGACATGGGTGTTTTTCTGGCTTTTTTTTTTCTTTTTTCTTTTAAGGCATTGAAAGTATGAAGAGATTAGGGTGTGGGACCTTATCAGATTGCAAGAAACAGTGGGTCTTTTTTTTTTGTATAGGAGGTATATTTAGTGCTATCTGGTTCCTCTGTAGAACTGATTCTGAGAGCATATTTATTTTGCTGGTTTTGTAGTCTATGTTTGTTTAACCCACTTGTTTCTTGGCTACCTGCACCTTCTCCTCTGTGTTCACTGCTGGGAGCTGCAAGAATGACTTTGGTGGTGGTAGAGGCAAGAGTCAGTACTGTCTTTCCCTTCCGGCCCTATCTCCCCATTCTCCTCTGTCTTGCCCTTACAGAGCTGGTCCTCATGAAGGAAATAATCTATTTACACTTTTTATTCAGTGCCACAGACCAGAACCACAGTATCCTTCTGCTGCATGCCCAACTTGCTGGCCTAGGATTGTTCTTTCACTGGGCTGGGCACAGTGCAGCAGAGATGTTAATAAAGAAGATTCCCTTTTGGCTGTATTGGACAAGACTGAAGGCTGCATCTGCAGTTGCCACAGCAGTTCTCTCCAGAGCTGTGAGCTGAAACTTTCTTAGCCTTTTGTGTTCTTGCAGTCCCTGTTTTCACTCTGGGGATTCATGTTCAAGGTTGGTTCAGATCAGGCAAGTGCACACTGTGTTTTGGTAGGCGTGCAGAGCCCCCTGCACAATTCTTCAGGATGGAGAAGGGATCACAGAGAATGTGTTATGGTGAAGGCTTCTCCAGGGCTTCAGGTCTTATGGAATAGCTTATCCTCTGGTGGGGCTGCCAAGAGAAGGTTAACAGCCCATCCATGTGAGACTGTGCCCTGTGCCTGTGTTTTGGGAGGCTGAAAACCCCATAGCTTTCTTTTCCTGCTTGCTTTTGGGTACAGTGGGGAACAGACTGACCTACTGTGTTGTTTTTGTGCTTCAGACTTTTACTATGGCTATACAAGAGTGTTTAAAACTCCTACAGCAGCAAAATCAATTTGGAAAATTAAAGCCATTGCAGAAAAGCTGAGCTGTGAAGCTTGGAAGGCAGTCATGCTTGGGAATCAAGTGAAAAACTGACTGCATGCCTTAAATGTTTTCTAAAAATTGTACTGCACTTGTGCCAAGTACTGAGCTGCTGTAACCTGGAAAATGACACAGTGCTAGCTTAGTTACCTTGACTGGGGTGCTGTAGCATCTAAATAAATTTTTTTCTGTGCCCTTGTGACAGAGGGTATTTGATGATCTGCTGCATAAGACGAACTGTCAGGATCAGAAAATGGAGGTGAAAAAATGGGCTCCAAGGACCAGACCGGGAGAAGAGGCCAGCCAGACACTCTGGGGGGGCCACCAAGGCCATGACTCCATAGGCTAACCCAGTGCAAAACTATGTGGTGGTGAAGGCAGCTTTCCCCCATGCCTCCTGAAGCATTCTTTTGCATTATCCAGTGCAGAGTTTAGAGCCAGCCCCTTTTCTCACTCCTCTGCTGTAGCTCCGGGTTCAGGTCAGTGCCTAAAGCCACTGTGTGGAAGGGTTGTGATCAAGTGGGATAGATCCCATGAGTTATGTCTTCTGTCCTTTTATCTAAGATCTGAGACCAACAATAGCATCCTGAATAAAGTCTTCTAGGATTCAGGACAGGAATATCTCTTTTTTGGGACTATCTGAGTTACTCTGACACAATTAGCCCATTGACTGAATCAGCTGGCTATGCTTCTCAAGTCTCAGAAGATAAGTGCAGCTCATTCAACCTTGTGCCTGTGCCTTGTCTTCATGACCCAGAAACAGATACTGCATTCTATGCTATGGAATTCTTCTTCAGCCTTGGAATATAATAATTTATACTTACCTGGTACTTTCAGCCCACAGATCTGAAAGAGGGTAAGTACTGCTATCTCCACGCTGCTGCAGAGTGCTGAAGTGGACTGGTGTGCCTCTGTGTACCTGTGCTTTGTGAGAGAGAGTAAGCTGTAACAGAGAACAGAAGCCTGCAGCAGGCACTTATCTGTGTGCCTGCCAGTATGGCTACAGCCCTCCCAATCCAAATGCTGAATTCCCATCTGAATGTGCTTCTCCAGAGGGTGACTGGTCACTGCTGTGTGAAACAGCATCAGCATGTCCTTTCTGCATCGCTCTGTGCTGAAATTACTGTGCTGTAGTAGATGCTGCCTTAGATCATCTGTAACTTCTACCTGTTTTGTTCATGAAGACTAATCTTCCTGGCTATCATACTTAAAAAATGTAGTTTTCTTCTCCATGCTTTGAATTCACTTAGTTGTTTAAAACAGAGGAAATACGTAAATTGCCGTCTTACCGCCCCTTTACTGCTGAAGTCACTATTTAAGCACTGAGCAGTCATTTAACTCGAATTTTGGTATGAAGTGAAAGTTTGGGCCAGGTGATAATTATTGGTCCACAATAAAAACTAATCAAGGTGAGTTTTCATTGGGAAGTATATCTTGCTGTAAGTGGCTTAGGGGCAAACACCCTTATGCTTTGCAGGTGACCTCTGCAGCTACCCCATTTCTTGCTATCTAACCTTTCATGACTGCTGCAGAGCTATAAAGTGACTATTTTGACTTTAGTTTTTCCTATATTCTTAATTGGCATCATTAATTTAAACAATTAATTGATTTTCAATAATACTTTCTCTGGGAAAATATACTATCCTCTGCTAGCTGAACTCTAAGCCAGGGCCTTCCTTGTCTTGCAAAAGCAAGATAATTCTTGGAGTCTCCACCATGCTCCTGCACCCTGAGCCTTCATCTCTCCCAGCTAAAATCTCACCTGATAAGAACTGTGGGATGCTCAGAACTGATTCATTTCACAGGAGTGGGAGCACTCTGCAGTGTCCAAATTACATGCAGCATGTGGCAGGGTCACAAGACCAAACAATTTGGAACCTGTTTAAATAAAAACAATAAAAAACCTGAGCCCTAAAACCACAACAGTAAAAATATTTGACTATGTGAATACACAAAAGAACTACAGAGAGAAAATAGTGATAGATTTTGTCTCTTTTTGGTCTGCATTTAAATTTTACTTCTATCTGACTGGTCAGTTTGCTTGCTGAACAAATAAGGTAAACTGAAAGAAACTCATGAATGACAAGCAGTAAATATTTCATATGCATAATTTATTTTTAAAGTTTATTACATCACATTATACAAGCATTAAACATGGCTTTATGTTGATGATTTTTTTAAAGTGTGAAAACTTGACATTCTTCTCCATAGAATTTTTCTATTTACAAATAAACAATCTCTATATACTTTTTATATATATATATATATATATATAAAATATATATATATGGTCAATAATGTAACTCCCCTCAGAAAGATTTAAAATAAAAAAGAACTGATTTGTAAACACGGTTTCTGTTGTAGTATTTGGTGGCTTGAATGTAGATGATGTTCTATTCCTAGATTTTTCTTTTGTCAAAGTATCCAGGTTGCTCATTTACATTTTTTATTCTAAGATCTGTAAAACCAGCATGGGACAGAATGCAAAAAACTTAGCAAACGGGCTGAAAAACAGTCCCAATATACATTTTTTCCTTGGTTTTAAAAACTGGTGTGTAACTTCTCATGAAGTACATGCTGCTGTCAAGAATGGCCTATGGAGAACAATCCTATGCTGATTGCGAGATGATTTCACAGTAAATCCTCTGATGTGTGCTGTCCTGCTCACTATGTAAAATGTCTGTGCCATGCATTGAGGTTGCAGCTTTTTCTCATTCCCTTGAAGGTAGTGCTCTTGTGGAGCTGGAATAAGCTGGAAACAACATACAGGACTGTCACATAGAGATTTAAACAAAACCCATCATCAGATCAGGAAGAGAATGGCATAAATTAGTTCTCTAGAGACTATTAAAATTCCATTTATTATCATACTATTATTTGTATTTTATTTTTCTAGTAAATAAAAAGGGGGCATCTTTCCTGAGTGTTCTGCTATGTAGCTCTGAAGGACTCCAGGGAAATCTGTTCATCAGACCAGCAGCAGAGAAACCTCAATGGGTTGGCTGGTCAAACTGAAGTGACACAGATGTAGTCAGGGTCTGCCAGGGAGGTCAGAGCCCCTTGCAGCATCATACACAGCACAAGCCTGGCAAGCAGCCAACCTATGGTCTCGTTTAGAGCAGAGCGGGACACAACTTCTAGCAATGTGTTGTCAGGAAAATTCATCATAATGCAGCTATCTTGAAAACCACTCTCAAAAGCAATTATTATCTATTGCATTTCTGCTGCACATTATTTGTTTTGGCACATTTTATTGCAGTGCTTTCTTTGGAGTGGAAGTCAGTTTATATTCTACTGTGTTTCAGTTCAGTTCTCGAAGTTACTGACATCTAAACTGACAAAGCTGCATCTTACTGCAGGGATTTGAAAGGGTCCATTTTGCTCATATGGGTGACACTGATTTTATGCATGGCTCATGTCTCACTTTACTACTTAGCAAACAGTTTCTAAGCTCTGGTCATCTGTTGATTTAGACATTAAACATAGGGTATCCAAAATAACCAAATTATTCAATTGGAATTTGGTCTGAATATGATTTGGCAAAGCAATCCTCCCCCAAAATTCCCAGGCTGCAACTGTAGGTGGTGGATGGTAAATACTAACCCATCTGGCATGTGTATATTGGAGGTCAACACTGTCTGATCCCCACCCCATAATTACAGAGACAGAAATACTCCTATTTCCCCACTGTCCTGTGGGCTGTGTCCACAGCTGCTGTGAGCAGAAGCAAAGATGAACAAATTCATTTCCCCATTAGTCAGGAGTTTACCCCACACCACTACTTGTGCTCCCCACTCAGTTTGGCACCAAGCCACACAATACAGACTAATCCTGAAATTCCTTCAGTGTTTATGTTGTCTCATGGGACTTTCAGGCTTGGGCCAGGAGCATCTGATAAAAGGGAGCTGCTAAGTAATTTATCCTCTTCAGGCAGGATGGTGGGTTGCTACTGGAGGAGGTTCCTTGCTTTTTTATGTAGGCAGGCAGTGGCTACAGAGAGGAGGGTGCTCACATTTTCTTTCATCCCTCTCCTTCCTCAAGTCACATTGCCTTTCATCAAAGCTTCCCCCTCTCATGCAAATAGCACGGTTCTCCTTTGCAGTGGAAAAAAGTTAATAGATCTAATTTGGTGATAATTGTCTTGCTGCAAATGGTCCTGTTGTCTTGTGGAGCTTGAGGTATCCATCTGTAGGATCTTGCATTGTGTGGTCTGTCCAGAGGGGTACATTCTACTCCTATCAAATTACTTTCAGAATAACTTTTAGAACCAACTGATTGAAGAACGTTCACAACACTCAGTATTTTGATTCATGTTGCTCCATACTACACTTATGATGTCTTCAAAGCTACAGCTCCACTCTTTTGGGTTAATAGTCTGGAAATTTTTAATTTAATCAGAAATTTTAATTAAATCAGAAATTTTAAATGTCTCAATACTAAGGAATTTGCTAAAGGATATTGACAGTGGCTTATTTTGCCCGAGTCTAATTTGCAGCCTGTGTAGAATTGCTCTGCATTAAGGACTTCAAGCTGTTTCATACTACAGTCTGTTGTTTTGTTTTTTCCCTCTACCCCTTCACAGATAATGGAATGATGAATACAGAAAGTGCTACAAGTGTAGATATTCTGGATGACTGTGTTTTACTCTGCTGACCTTGTCCATTTGTCTTTTTTTGTTTGTTTTACTTAGGCAGATAGGTCTTTAAGACACTGTCTGACATCTGTTATAGGTGTAAGTACACCCTAATTCCTGACTAGGCCTCAATGTGATCTGGCAACACAAATACATGGGCAGTTCTGGGCAATATGCCCTAACCTGACATGATTCCTTCAGACACCAGACAGTCCTATAGCTGAAAAGGCACTGTTCAAAACCTTAACATGTATTACCAACTTTTCACAGTATCATTTCCAAATAAATGACCCTACAGGTAGATACCTCTGGCCACATTTAGATGCTTGGCTATCTGTCTGCACTTCTGATGCCTGCATTTTTCAGCGTTGTTAGACCAGTTGATCAGACTCATGATCATGCATCTCCTTCTAGATAATACTTCAGTATTGTTGAGCAATGGGAATGGTCCACCTACGTGACCTTAACTGGTGGCAAATGCAAACTAACGCAGTTGGGTCTGCTGTGGAAGAGAGCAACGCTGCCATGCACGGGCTGCAGGTGGTGGCCACACACACAGACAAACACTGCCACAGTGCCAAGGCACAGTCACTGCTTTTGAAGTAGCAACTTCATGAGAATGAGCCGTAAGATCACCAGGTTCTGTAAAGCACTGGAAGTTGTGTAACTGCTTTGAAGTTCAGGGCCTCGAATTTTAGTCAGGGCCTGGGAGGCTTCTTGGCAAGAGTGCAGAGACTTAGTATTGCTCTGATGTGCTCATGATGACATCAGCTCTGGAGAAGACTAAGCCTTGGAAACACCTCAAATTTTGAAAGGCTAATGACAAAATCCACCCTATTGAAGAGGGGCACACATGTGCTAAATCCACACAACATTACTGACTATTCCTTTCAGTGCACTCTCTGCTGTAGAAAAGCAGGATTTTTTTTTATAAACAAGAGTTCTTATCTTCTTTTAAGCAGTCTCTTTCTCATCCTGTCATGGCCACTCATTGTGATAGGATTTTCCATTCTTTTTCCTTTCTTTCCGCTCTTTTTGCAGACGTTCTAGTTCAGCTTCATACATCATTTCCTGAATCAGGTACTTTTCTCTCCTCATTCGATCTCTCAGATCTTTTGGAAGATCTGGAATTAAGTAGGAGATCAGATGCTTTATGCAAAAGACAAGGTGCTGTGAACATAAAAAAAGGAAAGAAAAATTTAAAACTTCAGGAAGAAAACAAGTACTTTTCATATCTTCTAAAAACCATCTCTTTCCAATATGCAGACAGATGCTTTGTTTAAACTAAATCCATTTTAAGATTTTAAACTAAATCCAAATTTTAAGAAAAAAAAAAGAGTTTTTTTCCCCACAAAAACTCCAGCCAAAATCAGTGGAGTGCAGGTCACAGCTGAATTTATGAGCAGGTGGGTTAAAATAAAGCCTCAAAACTGTTCTATACCTGTGTGTTCAAAGCCCAAAGGTTGTTTGGACAGAGGCTGGTATTAGTACTGGTATTAGATCCTGCTCTGCAGGAAGAGGAGGCTCAAATGATGTAACACTTTCCTGTTGCCATAAACACTTACATTGAAATTTGATGTAGTGTAGCATATACAAAAGCAGTAATGTATCTACAAAACAAAACCTAAGCATTTTTTGTTACACTGTGTCTCTTATCCAAAGACCTATTCCTGTTTAGCAAACATCACAATTAAATACAGGTTGACTGATCCTTTGTCCCTCCTGTTTTAGGCATGACACAGCAAAACTTGAGTTTGATGCCCAAGGATTGCTTGAGTATCCTTTTCTGTTTGATCAAAAATGCTGCTTGGAGATTTACTCACTTCACTTAAGAGGAGGAACAGATAAACAGAAAAATCCTCCATCTCAGAAAGGACATAAATTCTAGATTGGAGAAATAAAGATATTTCTTCTTCTCCAATCAGAACCCTTCTTTTGAAAGCCACTGAAAAGAGAATGTAAAATGTTTTCCCATGCATTCTTCCCTCGTGATAAATAAACTCACAATACTCTTATTGTTGGGGTTTTTTTGCCAAACCTAAAAAGAAGAAAAAAAGCCTCTTCTGTCAGTTTAGCCTGGACAAAGAATTCCTTTTGCAGTGATAGGAAATACTTTTGTTTGTTTTAAAAGGAGGTTAGGTTATCCAAAACAAACCACACTCAGAGTGCCAAAAAGGGGTCTGAGCCTAGGCAGTTACTTAATTTATGAAAAAAACCTACCTTGAATCCCCTATCTATTTCTGCAACCTTTATTGTAAGCACTGCAGCAATCACAATACAACCATTTGTGTTTTCAAAAAAAAGGTCATGGTTTCTGCTGCAATTACCTTTTTGATTTAATAGATATAAGTTATAGTTATAATTACAGTTGATACTATATAGTATATAGTCAATAAGCAGAGTGGCTCATGTTGAGGGGGGCAGATATGAGCCAGCCTATGGCTTTGGTTGAGACAAAGCAAAGTCAACTCAGATGTGCCCGGTAACAGGCAGAGGCTAAAAGTTTTTCCACAGTTGGTCACAAATTTAGTTGGACACTGAGACTTGAACAGGGCTCATTTTTCTTGCCTCACTTCTCTTTATGCCTACACTGTGCTGCCTTTATGTCAAGTGCATATCGAGAGGCCAGACTCTCTTCAGTCTTTAAAATTCTTGGGCTGACCTGCCAAGACCATTCTTGTAGTCCTTTCTGGAGATGCATACCCTGACTTTCAGTACTGACTGCTCATGAAACTAGAAGAGATGAAACCCAGCAGGCCTCTATCAAATCTTTCTCTCTTTCCCTTCATGTTTCCCTGAGTGTGGAGCAGATGATGGAAGAAATTATCTCCTTGGAAACCAGCTGCTAATAAGTTACCCAGTGTAAAGGAAGAAGAGATCCCAACCTGCAGTGCCATATTCCTTCGCCTGGGAAGGTCTGAAAATTACAATCATTTGCTGAAATCCTTGGGCCTCTGCTGAGCCATGAAGAATAGAAATAATAATCCAGAAAATGCTTCTTCTCCACCCTTGCTCTAACACAAATGCTTCTGTTGTGTTATCCAAAGAGGTGTGTTGAAAGGTCAGTTCAGAATGAATTTACACTCTTCTGTCAGTCAGAGTGCAATATGTACTCACTAACATTACGCCATATGCCAGTATGGTGACTACAGTTTCCATATCAGTGTTGGATGCCCTGTTGATATGATTTCAGAGCAGAGGATTGAATAGAAAGTTTTTTTAAATCATGTTCCTTCTTTGGCTTCTTCACAGTGTAAAAGGCACTTCCAACTTCTTGTGCTGCAGAGATGCTGAGCTCCTGGATTCTGGTGGGGCTATTCAGGCACTTGAAATTAGGCCTTACGAATTTTTTTTTTGTTTTGTTTTGTTTTGTTTTTGTTTTTGGTAAATAATCTCATCCTATTTTTCTACCCTTCTGGCTCTATTTTTCAAAATTAGCATGGGAATACCAGTCATGTGAAGTTGGTACTATCTTCTTTGGTTTGCCTTAAAGACATCTGAGATAGTGACAGTAAACACTAATATTATGAACATAGACAAAAATGTTGAATCCTTTTCATTGTCCTCATCTTTGTGATGCCAACCATTCTGGAGGAATGAAGGGCATTTAAAAAAAATCAAGAAAAAAAGCTAGATGTGTAAATACTGTAACTTTAACTATCACTCTTTCTCAGTTGCTCATATTTAATATTTTCTTCTCATGTTCCTTCACCCCTACCCTCACATAACAGTCAGCACATGGCTTCCCAACCTAGACAAGTTACTAAAAGAGTAAATAAAAGCCTCATTTGTTTCTCCCTCTTTGCAAATCACTGCTACAGTTTTCAGTGTTATATTCCCTTTTCTGTAAGAACCTACATGCGTATGACTGTTCAGAAAACAAAGCCGAGAATACAAAGCACAATATAAGTAGAAGAAACTAAGACAAAAACCACCTCAACAACTGCCATCATAGATCAGCCCAATGCAAAGCTTCAGAGGGAAATTTGTATTTTTTTTGGTTTTGTTCTGCCACCTGAATGGTCACTGACCTCAAACACAATAATGAAAGCCAAGCGTGCTGCTAGGACGTGCCAGAACTGCAGCGTGTATCCGTAGGGCACTGCGGAGTGAGGAGGGTCTCGGTAGTCCCTGTACCTGAAAAACAAGCACAGTATGGGAGTTAGCAAGCCCTGCACTGCTGCCTGGGTGAAGGCAAAAACAAAACTCACCTTCTCTTGATCATTGTATTTTTTGCACCAAAAATGAGCTCAGTCTAAACTGTCCAGGTTATCCTAATAGTGCTTGCTTCTAAGGCTGGGCCTGTGCTAGTGTTTGATTTTAGGTCAGGTGCCTGCTTTTGAAGCAAGTATCCTGATCACTTCCACTTATCACGCTTTTCTTCATGCAAATGGTCTTGCTTTCAGCTGAAACCTACGAGTAAGATGCACTCCGGGAGTTCTAATGGAAAGTGGGTACAAAGGACCCAAACCAGTGTCTGTCTGAAGAAAATCCCTGCAACAAATACACGGGATGGGGGGTGCTTTGACCCTACAGCATCTCCCTTGGCAGCATGACATGTACCTTTCAGGCATCTCCTCAGAACTTGAAGAAGGGTGGGATGCTCTATTCTTTTAAGGGGCACTTTATTCCCACTTCAAGGACATTTTAAACCCATAAATGTCCCCAGTTTTGTCAGCTTGATAATTCTCCCAAAATCCATATAAAAATGCCCCGTGGACTCCACTTGGCCCTTGATCAATTAGTTGGCCATCCCTGGTGTAAAACATGACTCATCCTGACTTCAGCAGAGCCAGCACTGCACCTCTTAGTATATCAAGGCATTTGGACCATGTGAGAAAGTGATCTGATGTCTTTTCTCACAGTGTTACTTGGAAGACTTTAGGTCTCCAAAATTTAACTCTAGATATCTATTGAAAAAGTTGAATCCAGGAATACTCCAAGATTATATTTACAAACCATGAATCTGTTTAAGTCACACATTCTGGAGTCCATTTTTACTAGTAGTTTTTTAATTCTAAAATAGTACTGCGGGAACCTTATTTAAAAGTAGTGTAAAAACTGTTCGCTTCTTCCTCTGTTTCCTAGATGGGACAGATAACCCACTGTAAAAAAATATTGAAAATACCATAGTAAATAATACAGGTTGATCACTAAGTTAGTTTTAGGAAACTAATGAAAATGCAGATGAATAAAAGAAATAAACATTATTTAATCTCTATGATAATCTATATTTCTCCACAAAGCTTCACCTTCTTAGATTGCAGAAGGTGCTATACAAACTGAAGTAAACTGTCTTGGCATCTTAGTCAGCATCAAATCTCTCAGAAACTGCAGTAGTTCTAGAATAAATTCTAAAAACTGAGATGATCTTTCCTTGTGCAAGTAGCATTCTGACTTCATAGTTTAGAATGTTTTACAATATCCTAAGCATCCCAAAAAGAGAAATCCCTGGAGCAAGTCCTAGTAGAGTATATATTTTCTTTTTTTAAACTCGCTAGGAATCCATTGTTACACATGAAAAAATGGGGAAACCTTTTGAAAACAACCAGAATAGCACAGCGCTATCAGTATTCCAGGCAAACAGAAGTTAACTGGGACTTTTTTTCAGACAAACTGCCTTCCTGGAAAAATGCTTACACTATTACACAGTGGAATGTAATATTTCCTTACCTCCCTATCAATATCTGCCCTGAAGTGCAATTAAAAAGACTGATGCTTTAACAAAATGGAGTTTGGTAAGAAGCTGATAAACTCAGATAAATAAAGATGTTAATTTTCTTTCAAGGGTAGATATACATAACAATTCAGTGTCTCCCAAAAGGACAGATATATCTTTTAAAGATTTATCACACCAATTTTAATTGTGTTCTGTTTAGGGGATATTGAGCAGACAATTTTTTTTTTTATTGTGGGATTTCCATCACCAAATTTAAGGAGCAGCAACTTCATGTCCCTCCCCCCATTTATAATGCTATACCGCTCAAAATTCTTGCTATTCATAAAAACATCACAGTATTGCAAGTATCACTGACTTTTGCTGTATCACAGATCTTTGTGGTATCACAGAGTATCTTTTGTTCTTCAGACACTCATAAAATGATATTTTAATTCTTCACAGTGAAAAATACTGGGACTAAGTGTATCTGCTAAAAGACTACCAGGTTTCATGCTTGTAATGTAACATTGCAATTAAAAAATGGTAGCTGTATTTGCTTGGCATTTTTGGTTGGGACACTTTTTAAGACCTTTATGTAGATCCTTGAGATCTGGCTATTAAATTTGCTCAGGTGCAAATCTGCAATTACAGACTTTTCTCAGACTGCAATTTCTCCAATGTAGTTGGAGGACAAAGACGTGCAGATGATTAACTGCTCATCTTCTTTTGATTCAAACCACAAGTATATGATTATTACTAATAATTACACCAGTAAGCAATAACATAAACAAATTAGCAATTCAACAATTTGGAAGTGCTGGATTTGAGGTTTCGTAAAGACAGCTTATGACAGAGCCTGTTTATGTCTGTCAGACCTGTGAAATATCTCAGTGTGGCAACTCCTGTGCAACCTTGACTTCCCTGTGCATGTCCTGTGATATAATCTCATCACAATTGGGTCTCACTGGTATATAAGTAATCAGGAACCCATTACTGGCCCTTTGATACCATATTTATCGATCTGATTTGTGTCTGAGTCAAGCTATGACACCATAAAAATCCTGCATTAGGAACACCTTCCAGATACCAACTTTTTGGCTTCTCATTTATCTGAGGAAGGAATCATGCAGGTAACAGCCAAAGAGTACCAAGAAGAGCATGACCCTGAAGAGCACAGTTAAAACTTTCCATTTTTAACTTCTAAAAATTAGTTTCAACTCCAGATTTATTGTGATTCTTCTCCATTTCAATGTCCTAAAGCAGAGAAATATGTTGACCAGAAACTTACCTGCAATATTTTAATGGTGAACCAGAGAATTCACTTCCATTTGATGTTGGCTCTGAACGGTTTTCAAAGTCAGACACCAGAAATACTGATAAACTGGCATTAACGTAGCCAACCATACACCTAGAGGGGACAAAACACTGTCAGCAGGACACAGCAAGGTTTTTCCATTAACTGTTGTACCCAGGAGGATGTCCTTTGGGTTTCATAAAATCCAAAGTGCAATTTTGATGCTTGTTAATATTTGAAAGGAATGTTGAGGCGATATAAAAGAAATGCTAAAGTAGGTCAGATGAACAATAAAAGTGAAGCAATGGTAGATTTCTATGGGAGAAGGAATGGTGAAGATTGGGACTGGTTACTTTTGAAAAGTCACCTAAATGGTGAACAATAGGGGCAGAGAAAATAATGAGGAGTGTTAGGAAGGTAATCAAAATATTCCCACTGTTACACTTGTGGTACTAGCACAAAGGGAGACTAAATCAGATGGAAAGATAATACACTTAAAACAGCTTTTTAGAAAATGTCCAGTTAATCACAGGAACTCCATTCTAGAAGATCCCAGGGTGACTGGACACTGTGAGGGCCAAGCAAAATCTAGAGAACACTGAGTAGGAGAAGTTGTGTCCCCTGTTGAAGGGCTGTGGGTGTCAATAGAAGGCTCAAGTTTGGTGTTAGTAAAGCTGAGGAAATCTGGCCAAAATGTGTTGTGCTGTTCATGCTGCACTGCCCAAACACAGGAAGGTGTAGGCACACTTCTCATCTTGGTGCAGAGTATAATGCACAATGTAAGGGTTGGGGATTTTGATTTTGGGTTGGGTTTTTCTAAATATGGACTTTACAGTCATTGAGGAATTATATTCAAACACCATCTGGCTTTGTCTCCATACTGATTACATTTGGAACTTAATTTAATTCCAGTATTTTTCTAGTATCATTGTGTATCATATGGATCTAATACCTCCAGACGTTTTTTGAAAGAAAAGAGTACCTCTCTGTTTTAAGGTATTCCATAACAGATGGTCTTTACACGTTAATTTGAGAAATCTCCCTATTCCTGTGGATTTTTGAACACCTTCCTGCTTTTGTAACAGTATTTACTAATAACATTGTTCAGAATGCTTACATAAACAGTTTTAATACAGATTAGCTCCTTCAAAGTATTACTACCTGATGGCTTCATCTAGAAATTCACTCAAAAAAAGCAGCAGAAATGTGAAAACATTGTACTAGAGGTTTGTGAAAAGAAGATAAGAGCTAAACTGTGAGCCAAACTACTTCCTTTGTGCAGAGCTAGTTTCAAAGCCACTGAGTCATATTTGAGTCTTAAGAGAAATATTTCTAAAGGTGTTGTTTTTTCATTCACAGTGGTCCAGAGAAAATCCTTCCTTTATGCTTTCCTTAGCAATGAGAGTTGCTTACAGTGCCACAATATCCTGTAGATCTTTATAATGGCACAAGCAGATGCACCGGCTCAGGAACAACTGGCACCAAACCACTTTGCCCCCAAAGGGATTTTAACTCTTCATGAAAGTAAACAGAACATCCTCCCTAGCCCCAGCTAAAATGCCCAAATCCTTGCACGACACAAGTTAGCAGATCTGCAAATCGGGAGCTGCCACACCAGATGCCCTTCTTCCACCAGTATGATTAAATGCATTGACAGTCAAAAGATGTCAAAGAAGCAGCAACAGATGAACTCACTTTCTGCAGCAGGGAGTAAAAAAATCAATCTGCCATATGTCCAATAGCAGAGTGCAAGCTCTCTGTCACTGTGTACTGTTTATCCTGGGTTTCTTTGAACAGCAGGATTCCTTGCTAATGGCACTGCTAGAGCATTTGCAAAGTGTGTCTGTGTTTGGCTGGATTCAGTGACCTTCCCGGAGCCCAGCAGCTGAGATTTCACAAGTGGCCATGCAGCAGCTATCTCATGCTTGCTGGTAGTGTGCACAAGCTAATATAATCTCAGTGTTTAGCAACACTGAGAGAATATCCACTTCGGCAGCAGGGATTCAGATCACAAATGTCTCCTGGAAGATTTAATCTAAGAACACTAGTTTTAGAAGAAAAATGAATTGCTTTTCTCTGTAAGTATATATTGATGTATTAGTTGGAAATTGCTTCCTCTTGCTAGACACTACTTTTTAAAGTAATACATGCTGAATATTACATCAGGAGAAAACCCCAGTGTGCAAGTTTAAAATGCTCAACAAATTCTTTACTGATTCATATCAGCATTGCTTCAGAAAAGAACCAGGATTATATCCATGTACTACCAGCGGGGAAGTACAGCTTGGGCAGCATCCTGTCACACACACAAAAGCTCTGCCATGTTTGCCTTGAAGTAACATCATGGATCACAGTCACTCAGCAACCCATTCTGTGAATATGCAGAGCATCAGTACCTATGGCTGGTATCTGTTACCTAAACACAAACAATACATTTGGTTTAGTGGTATCAGAACACACACAGACAGTAATACTGCATCTATTCAAGTAGTAAGTGATTTTCATGCACATCTGTTCCCCCCCGCCCCCCGCAAAAAACGAGCCTTACTTTTGTCCTGCTTCTCCTTGCCCAGCACAAGGTCCATATTTGTAGGCATAAACAAGGCGAGGGATGAAATCTGATGTCACTGCTATAACAAATGCATTTGTGATAACTGAAAGAATTCCAATGCCTTCCAGGATCCCGTACCAGATGCCTGTTCAAAAGGACAGTATGTTTGCTCCAGGAAAAACAAGAACCAAAATGCCTGAAATACTGCATGATCTGAAGTAGTTTTCCCCACTGCACAAGGTGTTTTTATGTAGTTTTTATCCAAGAGTCACTGAGTAAAAATAAATTTTCTTATTGAACAGTGAGACCTCATCACTGTGAATCACACCAAAGGAAGTTAGACATACCCATTGATTTAATGAGGCATCAAATTGTCCCTGAAACTTTGCTAGAATGCAACTGTTTTTGAGAAATCACATCAGAATCAACATGAAAAAAAAATTTCCATGCTTCTATTAATTATGTTATAGAACGAAAGTTTTACACATTATGTCTGCAGTGTATGCCATGTATGGATGTTGTCCAGACTTGTGCTAGAACCCACAGATTCACACTTTTCTCATTCAAAGCTTTAATCAGACACAGACTTTAGGCACATAGTAGAACCTTCTAAGAGCACAAAGCCTGAGCTTCTGCTATTTCTTGGTGTGGGCTATGAATTTTTGCAATGCAGTTGGTTTGCAAGGTTTCCTATTTACCCCTCTGAAAACACCAGGGATTCAGCTTTGGGCAAATGAATTTGTTTTTGAGTTCTTCCTAAAGGTGTTGTGCGAGGACAGAAGAGATTTGTAGTCAAAATAAGTTCAGAGATCCTTTGCAATAGTGTGTGGCTGAATGACCTCGGAGTTATGTGGACCTTGTGTTTAGCAATGCAGGTGTGACTCACTGAGAACAAGTTGTCTGCTGGGATCCAGACCCACCCTGTCTGACCCACCAGGGACACGGTGGGCATGGCCCCTGAGTCACAGGGGAGCTTGGTTTTGGCCAGGTAAATATAAAACATACGGGCTCCTTACAGGATGGTGGCCACTTTAACTTGACTTCCATGTTTCATCTGGTCTGTCTGGTATTATATTCAAGTTGAGCAGCAGCATGTGTTTGCACAGTGTATCTGCCACAACAAAGCAACTGCAGAGAACACTGATCACTTTAAACCTTGGCTGTTAAGTCCTGCAGAAAATCATTAAAAGACATTTTCCAATATAGACTATTAATTGCATAAGTAGATTGCCATCAGACACTTGAAGTTTTTTTTAACAATCAAGGGGTGTATTATTAATTGGGAAGATGATTGAAAATACCTTAATCTGCTCTTACTTGAAATGGTCAAAGATTTGACAAATAACACGTACATGCAACAAACACCATACAAAGAGCTCACCTATATCTTTGGCTCTTGAAGCTAAAGGTCTTCTCCACTGAGTAACAAATTTGTAAGCATCAAGTCGAATTTCAATAATATTGTTTAGTAAGGCCAGAAGTGGTGCCAGTGGAAAAGCTGCCACAAAAATGGTTGTGAACCCAAACTGAAGAACTGGGGGAAAAATCAAAATATCACAGTATAATTGTTAGGCTCTAATCTCAGGGTCTAAGATACCAAACAGTGTATGCAAATAAGCAGTAGGTACAAAGTATACAGACACTTCTCATTATGTCATACTATATAATGGTCTAGTGGCAGGTGTACAGCAAGTCCTTGTCAAAAGTTAGAAGAAAGAATGAAAAGAGAAAATGCACATCTGATCCTGGAATGCACAGCACCATCTAAACTTTGTAATTTGGAATTAAGTCCTGCGGTGGACAAACTGTGCTTTTAGAAAGGGACATTTTTACTCCAGCATCAACGAGGATCTCTCAATACTTGCAAAGATTAGGGATGAATACATTCCTTTTAATAGTTCAGATGGGAAGCAGTTTGAAATTCTGTTGAAGTTTCTAGAGGCAGGTTTTCAGATTATCAGATTTCCCATTAATTTGAAAAGAATTGTGTGAGGGAGAAAAGAAAAAAAAAAAACAATCATGACATATGCAGTTCAGTCACATAGGGCAAAAGTTCATGTTTTTTAATTTTTTTTTTTTTTTTTGAGCAGTTATTCTCTCTCCTCTGGACAGAGCAGTGCCTTTTGGAAGTAAGTTACTTTGTAAATGTGAGGTAGTAAATGAGGGAGGATTTTAAACATTAACAAGCATGCTGGTCCGTACCATGCATTTCAAAATAAAAACACAAGACAACTTTCTTTAGAAAATAACAGCAGAGTTCTTCAGAAATGTATGCAGATAAAGAACTGGGCTCTGGTTTGGAAAAACAAATCCAGAATGGGAAGTGTTTCATAGATGGGAGGTTAGCAAACCATCAGCAGTGTGCTTAACTTCATTGGTTTGGTTCTTAAAAACTCACTCCCATTCCTCACCTGACCTGTGAGAATGAGAACCTTTTTGAAGTCTCCTTAGCTTCATATAGTGATAATTAAAAGAATTCACTAGCTCACATCAACAAAAAACCAACAACATTAAAATCTAGTGGAAGAGAGAGAACAAAGGTTAGAGCCATACTCATTTCTAGGTATTCATCAAAGAGTCCATAGGCATTCATAGGCTGCAGATTATAGTCCTTTTCCCACTGTGGGAAGCTTGTTTTTCCCTGTGTGCCATACTCTTGCCGCAGTTTTCTCCTGGTCCACCAGTTTTGAATTAGCCTGCATTTTAAATTAAATAAAAGAAATAGAGTAAATAATATTAATGGCTATTTATCACAAAATTGGAAGAGGTTAAGTGGGCACAACAAACATATCCTACAAAATTCATTTCCCAATGTACAGGAAAATAGAGCATTAGTAATACATGAGGATGATGACACAGCATAATAGGTATGAAAACAGATACAGCTGATGAGCTGTAATCCCAGCCTAGATGTTGCTTAAATGGTGAAAGGATTTTGACATATTTTCATTATTTATTTACTTCTTTTCCTCTGCACAGAATGTCAAATCATTTCAGGGTTTGTTTATGTGGCAGAAAGCAATGCTGTGTGCATATAGCTGAGCTCAGTAAATAAGAATGCTAATGCTGCTTGATTCTTTCCTCTGTGCGTGACCTGGCATCTCTGCATGGCTCTACAGCATGCAGGGCAACAGTCTCTGAGCAACCCTGGAAGGGAAAAGGCAACCCTGAATGGTGTCTGCAGCCAAACATGCAGAGGAGAAAGGGGCAGAAAGAAATGTCTGAACTACACACAACACATGGTGGCTGAGAGATGGAAGACCTCCTCCATCTCAAGAAATGGAGGAGCTGTACTGGACATCTGGGGAAGATACTGTTCCTAAAGAAATGCATGTGTGAGACCACTGCAAAAGGCTGTGAGGCAAAAGTGAAATGAATTCTCACATCTGAAATAAACACCTTTTCAGGGAGTTGCACCGGTTTGGCCAACAAAGAACACTAGTTAAGAGATAGTAGAAAGAGAAAAAAAGCCCCAAACCACAATGACAGAGATTTTCTCTGAAGTTGTGGTTGACCACTTTGTCTCAGTAAGAAAAAACATCATAGATCATCCAAATAATTCAGTCCTTTTCCTGACAATCCATCACTTCTTGCCCACACAGTGGCCTGGTCTGGTCTGTGAATGGTACAAAGTGACTGCAAACAGTCATTGGATGTGGATAAGGGTTTGGACAGCTGCTTGTTTTCTTGAATCTTAGAGATTATTTTTCCATTTCTGTAATTTATCAGAAAGATTACAGCTTTTCCTGTCTTCCTTAAAAAGTGTAGGTGAAATTGAGTGCAGTTCAACTGAATTCAGCTGCAGATTGCAGGGTTGCCTCCAAGTCCTCTGGCTATCCATATTTTGCTGGCTGCCATCAAGCTCTTAGCAGAAAGGTGTTTTTCACACAAAAAGGAAATGCACCTACTTGCAGCATTTCAGGGCTAGAAGATGGACTGAAGGGTCTAGAGAGCAAACACATCTCTCATCAGAATAAGTTGAAGCATTTCACAGGGTAGTGACTGTGTCTTTTATGCTGTGGTTTTCCTTGTGACTCTGAAGTGAAGATTCATTTCACCTGAAGCAGTTTATTCCTATTAAATCACTTGTTCTTAAACAACCTCCTCCTATCTCTATCAATCACCTTATTTTATTTCTCTTCTATGCTCTTTGTTAAGTTTCAAAATCTGTATTAATAGAGCAGAGAGTTCTAATGAAAACTGACAAAAGTGTAGGGAATGGAAAGAGAAGGATCAATTCTGCTGCTACTCTTCCCTCCTGCCCATCTCAGCTAATCCCTGCAGCCCTAACAGCTGAAAAATACTGGCAAGGAGTGCCAGGCCCAGGAAAGATGGAGAAATAGCAAATCCTTCTGAACTTTGCAAGGGCAAGCTTTCTGACAATGTCATCCCTCTCTTAGATTTTCACTCATGCTAATTTTCCTTGATGACCATCCACACTCTCTCTAGCATCAACTACACTGATCATTTAAACCTATATTCATTCTATTAAACATGCTCATTAAATACTAATCAATAAGGAATGAACCAATAGGAAATGAGTAATTTCCAACCTTTTGGCTATGGCACAGCTTCATGTTACCTTGAAGATCACCAGGGAATTTGTCTACATACCAGTCATTACATTTTTCTGTCTTTCAGAGTGCATGTGCCAGCAGTGCATTTTTTCCAGCTCATACCTGCTCTTTCAGGCATTTTTATCACCCAGCAAGAAATAGAATTTAGAACTTATTACTATAGCTAAGAAATGATACATATAATATTTTTCATGTAAGCAATATAGTGGTTACACAGTTATTTTTAAGGAGGTTTAGAACACAGAATACAATTTTAAAAAATCAAGTACTTCCCATGTAGTACTTATTTGTTAATATTTATATTACACTTTCACTTTTGCAAACTGTGTCCAATGTGGAAAAAAGCCCCAAGTATCACCTATATATTGGGAGTTCTGTATCCCTGGGGGGATTTTCTGTTGTAATGACTACTCATCTTGCTTTTATTAACTGGCAATAAGGAAAACATAAACTTAGTATTCTGTGACCTACAGAAGCATAGGTGTTATATTTACTTACGGATATCCCAATTCCATGAAATTATTCCATGTCTGCTTTAACACCATGATAATACCCATTTGCATACAGAGATCAATAAGACATCCACTAGGGTGGCACTACAGAAAAGAAAAAAAGAAACAAAATGTTAAGCAGGAATTATACTGAGTTTTAAAGCATTTCTCAAAGGCTATAAATGATAGTGGATCATTTACTAAAAGGAAATTAAATGCTTATTTTTTAAAGAAATGTAAACTCATGGGAACAGATTACACTGTATCATACTGTCAGCATTTTAAGCTTATCACCTAATTCTCTGCAGAGGTCAGAGTCAGCTGAAATCAATGCAGTTTTCACAGTAGTGCAACTGTGGGCAGGGCAGGGGCAAAGGCCACCAAGTTTCTCCATTGATTTCAATTGTTTTTGGGGAGGGTGACTACATCAAGTCAAAGAATGAAAATTCCTCCTGGCTGCACATAAACTAAACAGTTTATGCCTAGAGGAGAGACCTAGAACTATTAATTGAGTACTATGTAACATCTATGACTGAGTAGACCATGCAATGCTGTTCCCTTCTCGAAGAACTAAAAAATCTCACTGCTGAGCAACAATTCATAGTGTTAGTGTTGAATGTTTGCTTGCTTTAGCAGTGGCTCCAGATCCTGAAGCTGTGGTGCTGCTTTTGGGAGAGATGTTCAGATAGTACAAATTTAGGTAATTCTTTATCTGGTATTGGAAAAAATAGAAAGGGATCAAAAGCTTCCTACCCTCAAACAGCACTTTGTGCAATTGACTTTGCAGATATAAACAGTGTAGTTCAAACTGTATTTTAAAATCTTGGGTATTACAGATAAGTCAAACAAGTGACTATCACTCAAACAAGTGACTATCACAGAACTGGAATTATGTCTCTCTAACTTTTAGGGAGAAAAAATTAGTTATGATCTGGAATAAAATGAGACATTAATTTCTTATACATACTTCATATCCAGCCCTCAGAACTTGGATCACTGCTGAGGTTTCTGCTGAGCTAATTTAGCATCTCTTTATATTAATGGGATGACAGTGTTGGTTTTTCTGCTGTTGTTGGGTTTTTTTTTTCTGGTTTTTT
>WBNO01028926.1:0-12131 GCA_013400575.1 Peucedramus taeniatus | reverse complement strand
TAACTCTTGGTACTATTTTGACCCTGTTGACTAACAGAGTGCAATGGCTTCATGCTATTTACAGAACCTCCTCCTTCATGGCATACCTCAGGTTCCTTTGCTCTTCTTTGAAGTCATAGGATAGTCTTAGAGAAAGAAACCAGAAGCAAATCCCTGTCTCCCCACCTAAGCCTCTGTTCTAGAAAGGAGTACATTTTGTAAGTAAAACTTGTGATCTATAGAAGCCACAGGAACTTTAGGAAATCTCAACTGGTTAATACTACTGAAATGCCTCCTACCAGAACTTCACATACTGCCGAGAACAAATTTGTGAGTTTATGAACACAGCAGGAGCATCCCAAGCTGCTCTGGTAGTGACCTGCTCCTGTCAGCATTTTGACCATGCCAGCTTCCCTCCACACTGTCCTGAGCATTCTGATCCTTCAGTAGTTGTCATTTAGCTATGCTCTATTGCTCTGCACTCCCCCATCCTGCTGCTTCTTGTGTTTGCTTTGTTCATTCCCTTTAAAAGTGAAAAGACATTTCACAAGAATTCTTTTTAATGGGATTAAATAATCTTCAGGTTTTTTTCCTACTAGTTTACTCCATAATGAAAACATGTCCTCTATGCCACACACATCCTGAACACAAATTTCTTCTTAATCTGTGGTGTAGTACTTAATTTCTAAAAATACACACAGCAATGAAGAGAAACTCACAGCTTCTTTGTGGCTTCTTGCAAGAAGCCACAGACATGAATGGAGGGGTCTCTGCAACTGGAGAATTATTTGCTACTCCACATTTCTTGCATGGTTTTTGAGCATTCGCTCCTTCACCAGAGCAGTATTAATTTACATAAACACATGCCTACCTAATTTGGAAGTACAGTGACTTGTGTTTCCTAGATGGACTTCTGGAGGTGCAACCATGTGGCTTCACAAGGAAATTTCCTAACAGCTAACATAATACTTTTCTACTTTAACTCTTTTAAATCTACCAAAACATACTCAGTTCACCAACCAAGATCTAATTTCAAGTATTTATTTCAGTACCTAAAACTCCTTGGTTATTTTTCATTCAATACTTTATCTTATTTTTTTCCAAAACCCAATTATACAGAAATTCTGTACTGCAAAATAATTTTGCCTATTAAGGTATGGGAAATCCTCCTGCACTTGTTCAAGAATGGAAGTCAAAAGGAAGAAATTCGGAGAGGGGAGGGATTGTGGTGGTGTTCCCCCACCAAGTAATAGTACTACTTGTACCAATTGATTTGTTCTGATACTTTTGAAAAAGGGATTTTCTCCTGATACCAAAAGGACTTAGAAATTGCATTTCCTACAGGGGTTCTGTCCTTCAAGAACAGAAGCAAGGCACACATTCCCTTTAGAGATATACCTATTTTCACTCTTATTTCAGTCTCTCCAACCCTAATGGACTCACAGCATCATTAACTTAAGAGCAGAACAGTGAGAAAATAGTTTCCAAGAGAGAAAATTCCCCTGTGACATAGAGAAATGCGAACACTTCTCAGTTTGTCCAAGTACAAGTAGTAAGACTCTGGAGACAAAACAGAGGTGCAGAAAGTCTGTTCTCGTGAAATAAATCCCTACTTTGAGAGACCTTAGTAGTTGATTACTGTTTCAGAAGGGAGCAAGTAAACGGCATTTACTTTACTTAGCTTAGCATTTACTATTAGTCATGTCTGTGGTTTATGGTATCTGCCTGAGCAGTATGGAAGAGCCCTATGGCATTACTGTTCTAGGAGGCACAAAATGCTGCTGTGGTTACAGTTAGTACTTGGATCCATTATTGGCTACCGTTAGGAAAGCTCATACTTCAAAGCAAGTCTGCTGACCCAAAAAGTCCCAAGAGCCACAAACCATAGGGATGCTTCCCAAACCAAGAAGCTCTGATTTAGGAATGCTTAAGCACACTCAAGTCCATGTACACAAGTATGTGGTTTGCCGTGGGATTTCAGAGGTGGAGGGAGTAGATATGGAGCTACTGTGTGTAGATGGTTTTGTTAATGAGGCAGGCGTGGAAGGAAGTGAAAGCACAGGAGACACCAGTGTTTTGAAGTCTTCAGAAAAACAGCCTTTGTATAACTAATATGAAAAGACGGGGCAAAATTTTTCAGGAGGCCTGGGATTAGGCATTAACAGCTGAGAATCCAGGCACATTTGTAAAACAGGAAAATTCTGTTTCTACAGATATCCCAAGGAAATACTTACAGGAGACAATACCCCCTCACCTAAGACTGTGAAGTCTTCCATTAGGAAGCTGGGCAGATGCATGGAGTGCCAAAATAACTATTCACCCTCCACCTTCATCAGTAAATACACGCTGTTGCCTTTCCTTGAGGGGAGGGCAGTGCACTAGTCACAGCACTACACACTTGCACCAGACACAGTTTGCATCTAAGCGTCTTTGAAAAAAGCTCATATTAAAATATGATCCTCCAAGAGAATGGACAAGCTGAGACATTCAGGCTAGACTCTTGCATAATGTTATAAAGCAACTGAAAACAAAGATTTAGACAGATACACAGGTAAGTGATCTGCCATCCCTGTTCTGGTCCTGTTCAGCCATCCAGACACCTCTTCCCTGCACAGACTAGGCAACAGCAGAGAGAAAGGCCCCTTCAGAGATTTTCAAAACTTTCTCCTACATCTATAAATGTCTGCAGAACAGCTCTTCCCTTTCTGCTTTTTAGGGGAAACTTGAGAGATGCCTTCATAGGAAAGCTAGTTTGTATAAATGCTGTTACTCAGCTTTGTATAAGAGTTACTCAGCTTTGTATAAGAGTTATTCATCATATTTCAGCTAGTAAAAACTCTGGAATTCACGGAAATACAAGAAATCCAGTAAACAGTTTAAAAATTGCAGTTCTGAGCACAAAAGAGCCACAATATGTGCATCATATACAATCCTGCATTTATGCAAATATTACATTGAAGTGCAACAGCTTATTTTGTACCTGGAAGCAGTGCATCTATGAATAAACACAGAGCTATAGGCATTAGCCAACAAGACACTGCCTGCAAACCAGAGATATGGATAATGTCTCTCCCATGTACTTTTAAACACAGCAGGCTCACATCCAAACAGAAAACTGCATTATAAAAGGAATACAGAGCCGTAGAAAAATTCATGAGTCACTCATGAGCTAGGTTTCTCAAAAAAAATTAAAGGAATAATAAAAAAAAGCAACTTAAGACTTTGATGCTTGTCATTACATTCTGCCTTTTTAATGAGATCACCTCCTTGTCATAAATAGGTATTTATGATCCCTAGTAAATCTGCATTATTATATGTCCTTTAGTTTTATTTTGATTGGGCAAAAAATAAAAAAGAAAAAAACAATAGTTCAGAATTAGTTTTTCCCCTTCCAGTGAGGGAAAAGGACACAGGTCTGCAGTGCCTTCAGTGTGAGGGTATGTCTGAGCTGCTCTTCAAAGGGATGGTATACCCCCATTGCTCTGACCTTATCTGTCTCCCCTGTGTCAGCTCTGGTGTTTGAACAGCCCTACAGGGAACTGATCTATTGGAGAGCTGAACTGTGGGGGGGAAATGGCTGAACTATGGAGAAAAGGCACAGTATGTACCAGTCTGGGCTCTTTAAGATAGCTGCATCCTGTTGCCAAAGGATATTGATGTGCAAGAGCTGCCTCCTAAGCAATGGGCATAAAGTCCTGTTACTAATAACAGCTCAGCTTCCAATTCAATATCAACACTATAATCAATCTGTTCTAAACAAATATTACTTGTCCAGTGGGCAATGGGGTTTTTTGGGTTTTAATCCTCCAGCTTCAACTTGGCAGAACATTGCCAAAATAATTTCACATTGACATAATTTTTACCATAGAGCAGGATAAACAGTAACATTTTATTCCGTTGCAAATTGGAATACAACACTTACCTCTTTTCTGATAGAAAAAAAAACCCTTGAAGTTAGTATTTTAACATTTACTAGAAGAACTGCAATGTATTGCTTTCAGCTCAGTCCTAGAGGAGCCAGTTCACAATACTGGCATTACTACTGGTGGCCCTAACTTCAAAGCAAGCCACAGAGAGATCAGGTGTTTTTTGTTTGCTTACCATAAAAAGTCTAACAATATTAAAAGAATACTAGGAGCACATACAGGTAGTAGCACAAGTGCTTCCATACTTGAGCCTTGGAGCATGTATTTTTTCATCTGCTGAAAGTAAGATACTCGATACCGTGCACAGCTACAGCCAAACAAAGCATTTTCAGTAACATATCTTTTCATTCGTTTTGGAAGACTAGTCCTCAACTTTCATGTGGGCAGGAACACAATAAAGACAGTTCTGTAGCTCTTAGTCAATAGCATTTGCAAAAGTGAAGAAATAGATGCTGTGCAAACAGATATACTAAAATAGTATGTTAAAGACTCTTGTTTGAGTACTGTTTCACTCAACCTCCCATCCCAACATAAACAATTAAAATCAGAGTATGAGAGCAGAGGTTGACTGGCACATTTGTGAGCATGAGTACCAAAAGCAGCCTAAAGCCTGTTTTCACTTGTGTTTATCCTATGATCTCTCTGCAAAAGAAGGCTGTCAATCCCAGCCACTGAAACACCAGTTACCCTTCTGTTCTCATCTGTAATTCCATGTGACCTTGAATACATAAAATGTTCCCAATGACTCGCAGGAGAGCCACTCAAGTTACATCGTGCAAGATTCATCATCCCTTTTTGTCCCAAGTCTAAGCAGCACAAACACGTTGCCCTCCCCAGAATAGCAGTGCCTCTTGGCTGGGTTTGTGCAGCCCTATTCTTCATCCTGGCCCTGGCCAGCTACAGCCAAAACTGATTCTGTTACAGCAACATAATCCTAGGGGCCACACCCACTTCTGTCAACTGTTCTCACTACTGATGGCAATGCATTTAGCATTTTAACTTAAAATAACTTTTTAAACATACTTAAATTAAAAAGTCAAAGCAAAAACTGCCTGTAGCATCTCCCCCTCTAGGGCCAAGGTGCTACAGCAAATTTGGACACTGATAGAAGAGGTGTTCCAGTACACTTGCTTTCCACTCTCCAAGCCAGGATTAAATAGTTTTGCCAGCTGTTTAATTATGAAAAAATAGTTTTGCCAGCTGTTTAATTATGAAAAAAAAAGGAGCAGCATGGGGAGAGGACAACAGATAATCTGGGATTCATGATCTGTTACTAGGTCACTGGATTCCCACATACCGTTGCGGTCAAACTCCCTCTATCTTGCACACAAAGCTGCTGTTGGCAGCAGCTCTTATCCAGAGATAACAGCTCTGCTTGGACCCAAACGAACCTATCTAGCTCTGCCATATGAGTTTCAAAGTACATTCTCCCCCACAGCTTCCTAGACTGACAGTCTGCAAGCAGATTTTTTTCTGGGGTTTCACTCATTCTATGTTAGGAAATACAAGAAACTGTAACTTTAACCCAGAAGTGGGCTGAAAACCCAAGCTTTGAATTTGTCTAGCTAGTCCAACAGTTTTTTTACAGGTGCAATGACCTCTGTGCTGTGAGAGCAACACATGATGTATATTGCTGCTTATTTAAACAGATGGATAATATAAACTATTTAACATTTCCATGCAACAAACAGTTAAGGCAGAGAATTTGATGACTAATACAATGAGTGGTGTTTCCATGTGTGGCCCCTGCTATGAGATGGGACATGCAGCACAGATTTATGCTCAAAATTGAAAACAGTGTTTTTTCTCCTGATACCAGCAAAGCCATGCAGTCAGGACTCAAATAATTTTGACAATCTCCTGTATGCAGAAGAAAGGAATACTCCTCAGTATAATTCAGGTTCTTGAAGAAATCCAAAGGGTTGCCAAGTCAAAAATGTCATAGAATCACAGAATTGTTTAGGTTGGAAAAGAGCCTTGAGATCATTTGAGTTCAACTGTTAACTCAGCACTGCCAAGTCTGCCACTCATTTATGTCCCCAGGTGTCACATCCACACATCTTTTAATCCCCTCCAGGGACGGCAATTCCACAGCTTCCCTGGGGTAGCCCGGTCCACTACTTGACAATCCTTTCCACTAAGAAATTTTTCCCAATACCCAATCTAAACCTCCCACGGCACAACTTGAGGCCAACTTTACTCTCATCCTATTGCTGGCTACCTAGGACCCCCACCTGGCTACAACCTCCTTTCAGGCAGTTGCAGAGAGCTGCTAGGTCACCCCTGAGCCTCCTTTTCTCCAGGCTGAACCCCGAGATCCCTCAGATGCTCCTCACAGGACTGGTTCTCTACAGATCATGGACTCACCTGACACAGCACATGCATTCAGCAGCTAACTTTTAAGAGCACACTTTCTGCAGTACACATCCACACACACACACAACAGACTCCTCCAGCCTCTCCAGAAAGCAGCATGCTAGTGTCTGATTATGATTAACACAGCCCCTGAGTAATGCCACATGCTAACAGCCTGTCCTGCTGGTGACTCAGCCCGTGGCTGCAGAACGTGTGCGGGGCACAGATGAAGCCAGCATCACAGTTCAGAAAATGAACAAGCCATCAAGTGCTGCAGGTTTGGCTTGGAGCCAGCAGCAGCACTCTGCCTTGTCACACAGGCAAGTGTGTGTGTGTGTTTTCCTCACCTTCCTGCTCTAGCTGTCTTTTTGAAGACATCTGAACTCGATTTGGTTTCTTGGTATGCAGCAAGGCTGTGTTAATCAGCAAGACAAAAACATACTGCATAGGAGCCATTAACCTTCTTCAGATGTCCCTACAAAGGCCTCATGGCAGTTTCTAGATGAATATCTTATTATCCAAGAGAAGGAAGTAGAAGTTTAATCTTTACAAAGCCTCTTATTTTTACTGGGCAATATAGCTCAGCCAAAGACAAAAAATGGGTGCAGGAACAGATAGGGCTCTGGAAACTCATTGACTAATTAATGAAAAACAAACTGATCTCCAATGAAACACTTCCTGTTCAAATGTCATCTTAGAAGAGTTAAAGGCATTTGTACCCCTCTAGTTTAAGGATGCTACTAAGCAAAGTCATGTTTTGCTGTTACTACAGAACTGAGTGAACACAAGGGACAGCTCTGAGCAAGTGCAAGTGCCGAAGCAGGACAGACACAAGGACAGGATTTATGGTATTTTGAAGTAGCTTGCATAGGAAGGGTTGATTTGCACTGACTTGCCACCTGCCCATGTGGGAGGTTGCCAAGAATCAAACTCAAACACACAAAGCCCCAAGACAGCTAAGGTTCATAATTTCCTCTTCAAGAACTTTCCAGACAAGCTCTTTTGCATGGATTCAAAAGAATATGCCACAGGCACTCCAGAAAGCATTATTCATTATTCAAGCCACATGAAGTTAGTAACTTAAAAATAAAGAACTCTCCTTTCTTGCCAAAGGCTGAATTTTTTCCAAGCCTAGTAGGTTAACTAAACAAAGTCTCAAGTCCAGGCTGTTCAAGACATCTTCTACTGTCTTGTATGCATCTAAAGAGTTGTATTATCTAGTGTGACCCATTTCTTCAATTAATGAGTTGAGAATTCCTCCTGACCACCACTGTTTACCCAGGCTGCAGCAGAACATGCCTTACAGACATGGGACAGAGGTAAAAGCTCAGACAGCTTCAGATCCCTGACAGACAGCTGTAATCCAGTCAGTATGAATTATAAACAATACCTATTGCTACACACCTACCAAGGTTTTTCTTATCTCCAGGTTTGTCCTTCTGTGAGATTTAAGTATCATGTTGTCACATTGTTTAACAAAGCCATGTGAGAAGATGCTGGGTGAGAAGGGTCTGACTGAGCCCAGAGGGGCAAGTCAGCATTAGAGTGCTCTCTGTATAGCAGTAATTGCTTCACTGTACTGTGGAAAGAGTAGGTTTGGGTTTGAAACACTATTACAAGTCGACCCATGTAATTTTGGAGACTGCCAGTCATAATGAGCAAAAACAATTTAACAGCCAACAGGAAGTCATACCATATTTGAGTCAAACCCAGGATATAATACTTTTATGAACTCTTTGTATTTACATTAGATAAGACTGGTAAGCAGGGGAGATGATCCAAACAGGCTTAGCCATAAAAAACCTGCATGATAGATCAAAACTGAACACCAAGCTTCTGAGATAGCTTTATTTTAAAATAAAGCTTAAAAACTACCTACACCATACTGAAGAGCCACCCCTTCTGTGTGTGTAGTTGTAGGGGTTTTTGTTTAGTTTGAACAATTTGTTCACTCACAGTGGATGTTACACTATTGCCATGAGAGAGTGAAAAAATTAAAACGCAACAAAGACAAAAAAAGCAAGTTGAATCTGAGGTCTGTAAAAATCATAGAATATACATATTATATTAGCAACTTATGTCCAGGACTAGAGTTTTATTTTTACAACTACATTAACAACAAAATTCCATAAAGTTGTTAATGCCTTCTGTGTTACCACTTAGCAGGGAGAGAACAACAAAATCAGTCTTTCATGTTACAGACCTTACCCTAAGAGTGAAGGTAATTTGTCCTAGTTGACTGGAACAATTTCAACTAAAATACAGTAATCCCCAAATGAAGCATTTCTGAATTGATCATATCACTAATATTTACTGTCCCCTTGTTTTCCTCACTCTTCCCTCTCTGTCCCTACAAAATATGGAAAAATACAAAGGAATTTGAAAATTCAATTTGATCTGCTGTTTTGTGCTTATGGGCCCAGCCACACTTGATCAGTGCTTAAGGGTCTTGTTTGCTTTATTTTGTAATAGGCTTTGCCTACATAAAACATGTCTGATCTCATTAAATCAGACATGTTTTATTATAGATTTTTATAAGGCTTATAAATTTAAAAGTATTATAAGCCTTATAAATTTCATAAGGTTTATAATAGTTTAAATGTAACTAAATTTAAGTAGCATCTTCTTTTCAAAACACACTTGTCACTGGGTTCATTTCAGACATGACACACAAGCCAAGGACCATATTAAGTATTCTTAGGAATACTGAACATCATTCTACTTCTTGTCCCACTATCACCACCCTTACATCTCCTATTGAGAAGTCTTTAACTGTACCAGACAAGCATCCTACAAAAGCAATGTCCCTTGTGCAAAGCAGCCAAGTAAATGTTCAGTACTGAGTAGCTAACAGAACTTTTGTTATCACTTAGATGAAAAGAGCATACTTACTGCTACGAAGAGCATGCAGTACATGGAGAATGAAGAATGGCCAGAATAAAATGACAGTCTGGAAAAGAAAAGATCAGACATCATCAGTTTTCTTTTACAACATTCAGTCTGCAATGATACTAATCTATATTATACAAGTGAACCGGTAAAATGCAAACAGGTCCATACTACTCTTAAAGGAGGCTCCCTAAGCACATCACACAGATTTTGACAAAGAGTACAAACTTCACCACTCAGCAGTTATCCTCTTGCAGAGTTAAGCTGATCTGTACATCAGGCAGGAAGCACTAGACTTTTGACTGAAGTTTGAACAGCAAGGGAACACATCTTCAAAGACAATAATCAAGTGTCCTTTAATAGTTCATCTTGACAAATGCCAGAATACTTTAATTACTTCTTAAAAGTTCTTATCTTATAGTCAGAGTATATGTACGAATACAAATGACATTCATCACCCCAAAACAATTACTTGCATTTAGTCACCATCAAGAGGCAGTAGTTAACAACTCATATCTAGTCGTTTCTATTACATTTGTACACCTTTGTGAAATGTATGATTCATACAGACCCATATCATTTATCATTGAAAGGGTAGGGGGAAAGGCAGGAATGCAGTTTATTAGCCAGTCAAGTGCAGAAGGTGACACCTCACCTAATATTTGTAGAAATTATTCGTACTTGGCAATCTCATTCAGTGTGCCAACATTGCCTTCAGCTCCCAAAGGCTTGACAGTTGGCACTGACAGACCAGGATTCATTTGGCCAGGTCCTCCCCTGCACAGCTGGTTTTGTGAGGAGCCACAGATGTTAAATAAATGCCACCCACCTCTTCAAGAAAAGAAGGCAAAATGTAAAGACAATTTGGTCTTAAGCAGGGAGATGAAAGAACCGTACTACTTTGGCACTACCTTTTTCCATTTTATGCACAGAGCCTTGTAACAGTGCTGCTTCACAGCAGGTTTCAGCCAGCCTTCCGAGCAATTTAACTACACAACCAGAGCACTCCCCCTCACCAGTCTGGCATACAAAAACATGGCCAGCCTCATAAAGTTTCATAGCTCTGCAGACTGTCCTTTACCATATCCAACAGGTCCCTTGTTTTGATGCCTCTGCCAGGCAGAGACCCCGAAGCCAAGGAAATTCCAGGTCAAAGGAAACATTTCTGCTCTTTGGACTAGGAGTAACAAAGGCAGCGCTGACATGCAGCAAGATAATGAGGTTAAAGATGCCTGTTCCAATGCCACAAAGAAGGCAATGAAACTGCCTTGTGTCTAAGTGAAGCAGCAAAACTTCCTAAATCAGCTGGCACGTATAACATTTAGAAACTGCATCAGAAAAAGTCTATGCAGGTTTATTCCAGAGGTTTTAGCGCTTTTGGTTTATGGTTGATTTAAAACACTGGCAAAAGCTTTTGGTTTCAGAGGTACTAAATAACCAATCTAAAATAAGATGACTTTTGTTTCACCAACTGGTATTTTCCAATTAGCTTCTTAAAAAGAAAAACTTTGACAATGTACTAGCTTCAGATGTTTAAAGTTTAAAACCATTAAGATTACATTGTAGCTAGACATCCCTTTTCCACTCTTGAACTCAAACACTTAATATTTCTGGGCAAGAGTCCACTACATAAACCAACACAACGAGCATTTTGAAGAGCCCTGTCCTTCAAACATGTCATCTGAGAATGCAAAGCATGCTGTTCTACAGAAGATACAGAATAAGGAATTCTTGGCTCCTATGACAGCATTTTATCCAATAGCTCTGGGGTTATTCCTGTTGGCCGTAAGATGGTATATCCTACAATTATTGAAAGCAACCTGTAGTCAACTGAAGGAATTTAGAAGACTAGTAAGTGATAAAAGGAAATTACCATTCTTTAAGTTTATTTTGGAATCCCTATACCCTTTTAAAAGTGTTCTTGACTACTGGTCTTTTTTGTTTCAGGAATGTATTAGCCTAAGTTACATTAAGGATACCTTATCCCAGGTTGAAGATTACAAACTTTGAATTCATTCTTATCAGGCATAGATAAGTATGCTGTACATNACATGACTGAAAATATTGTGCTTAGCACATGAAGTATTGCCAGAAATACAACTGGGACAAAGCACTGATCCAACTTGCATATTGTGCAATCCCAGTGAAATTTCTGTGGCAATACTGCTGTCTCTAGACTTCTTTAAAAAACAGACATTTAAAAAAATCTTAAAATCCTTTCAAAACACTAAGATTGACAACGAAAAATGTCCCAGCAATTCATCAGCACATAAAAAATGTCCTCCCAAAGCCAGGAGAATGTCATGTCTATCAGACCAGCCAAGCACTTGGCTTCTTTGTGATCCTACTGCAAGCGCTGGTTTGCCATGAGCCAGCAGTAAAGTGATGCAGACAACTCCCCAAACCCCTACCTTTCACCTGTGAAAGAAAGGCTAACTTGTCCCAGTCAAATTCACACATCAGATTACAAAATATCCTTTTCAAAAGAGTCTTAGAACAATATCCAGTGAAACTGAAGTGTCATGAAATAAAGCTGGCAAGTGCAGTCTTGATCTGATTGTTTCCAAAACGGCCAATTCTGACATCATAAAACCAGTTTTTCAGAGGTCCATGTCTTTCACTCCATCAATACCTACCTCACAGATCTCTTCCTATGTCAGAAATAGGGCTTCATTTAAACAGGAAAAAAGCATAAGATTTAATTACTTCCACTTGAGCAATATATTATTCCCAAGTTAGAAGAATGCCTTAAGTAGTAACATAAAACCAGTTTCAGGTCTCAGTTGAGGTCTAAAGTACACTCCTAGTTTCCAATGTACACAGTAGGGCTGGACATCATAAAAAGGTCTTAAAACAAGGTAATTTAAAGGCTGTTTTGCTTTCTTGAAACATAGTTTTGTCATGAATTTCACATGGTTTCCAATCAAGACAAAGACAGGAAAAAATAAAAGACACACTAGTTATTAAAAAGGTTACCATAAG
>WBNO01028922.1:28631-58819 GCA_013400575.1 Peucedramus taeniatus | reverse complement strand
AAATAAGTGGATTAGTTGCTTTCATTTTTCTGTCACAATTATTATTAACGATTCCTCAATCCTAACACTATGACAATGGAGAGAATGTCACTCCATTTCAATCTAATGTGCTATACAGCTAATATTATTTGAGAACTAATCCAAAAGCAGACAAGAAACTCCTCATGGCATAGCTTGCCATTCTGTGTTATATGTTCTTATTTTGTCACATGTATTAGAGAAATTGCAACCCTCCATTTCCCCATATCACCAGAATTGAATAATTTTCTATCATAGTTTCAAATGCTTAGTGCTGCAAGATCAACAACCACACTCATTTTTTGCAAGGTCAGCCTTGAGCTACAACATACAAGGTATATTCAGTTCACTGGAAGGAAGGAGGACAGTTTATTTTTATAGAGGACTGTATTTACAATGAGAAAGCAGGTACAGGTCTACTTTTTTCCATGGACTTCTTACCTACAGTCAGCTGATGCAGCTGATGACAGTCACTGCAGACTGATGGCATCACCAGCATTTTTGAATATGTCCAAATAAACAGTATGCAATGATAAAATAAAAGTAATAAGAGGTAATAAAAGAGGCAGTTAATTTGGGTGATGAGGGAACAGTGCTATCAACCTGAAAGCTTTCAAGTTCCAGAGATGGAGTGATATACATAGAGTGGTTAAAACACTGACCCAGGAACCAGAGCTGGGCACAAGAACCCAGAGACAGTTATGAGAATTCAATATCGGGTGTTCTTCCCATCCTTGACTTGTCATTATCTGTTTTAGGATTATCTGTTCACATCAGAGATCCCCAAGCACAATGGTGTTCCACTTGCAACCTCTTAATGCCTATATAAAAAGTAAGAGGCTTCAAGTCTTCTTGGAGATCCAAATTACAAATATATCAGCAAAAGTTATAAGAAAAACCTGTCCTGACATGAATGTTTCCTGGAGAAAGAAATTCAGATGCCAGTTCTGTATCTTTCATCAATGCCAAATTCCATTGCACTAGATTCATAACTTACAATGTGTTGTTTCAAGACAATGCGAATAATGAGATGAAGATTTTAGATATAAATTGATGCCTAGTATTTATTTTTATCCTCAAAAAAAGTAATAATAATCTCTTTCAAAGATAAATTGGAATGACTGACCATCCTTTGAGAACACTGTAATTTATTCATGTAGTGAAAGATGTAGTGAGGGGAAGAATTCAACCATGATGAAAGGAGATAAAGTCTATCCTGCAAAAAGGGAACCAGCAGAAGAAATACAAGGTTAGAATACTATTCAGATTACTCTGATGAGGCTTGTAACTTGAACTGTAAATTTAAAAGATTCTATGCACCAATTATTTTGATTTTATTAAGAAATTTGATTTTAGGAAGAAATTTTTTACTGAGATTATGGTAAGACACTGGAACAGGTTGCCCAGAGAATTTGTAGATGCTCCATCTCTGGAATTGTTCAAGGCTGAGTTGGATGGGGCTTGAACAACCCCAGTCAAAGGTGTCCCTGTCCATGGCAGGGAGTTTGGAACTACATGATTTTTAAGTCACTTCCAACCCAAACCATTCTATGATCATATACTGCTTTTGAAATGAAACATCTAAGTGATAAAGATGTAAACTCCATGCACTGCTGGTTGCTGAAGGATTTCATCCATGTTTTAGTAATATTCCCACACCCTCTCCCTCTTAACTACATTGGGCTTTCCACAGTAAAATCAATGGACATTTCTGTGCTCTAATACTGACTCTCTACCTGGAGTGAAGTATTTGGAGATATTCCTATGGCTGGTATTTCACCTTACAAATCTTTTTTTTCTTCTTTAAGAACAAGAGTATTTAAGTCTGTACTACTGGCCAAAGAAAAGGGCAGAGCAAAAAAACAAATACTTTATCTGGTCTGTCTATGACTGTTGTCTCATAATCTTGATTTATAAAAACCACCAAACTCTTTGGAGTTCAACTAGACTCACTTCTGCCATATGTGCAGAGTCCTTCTGGTTAGTACTGTGCAATGGAAGAGACGGTCCTTCTTATCACTTCTCTGCATTGAGAGGAATGTTCTTTAGTTTGGGAGTTTTTTAATACTTTGACTAAATGTTTTGGAGCTTTGTACCAGTGATCTCAAACCCCAGCCTTAAAAAGCTCCAGAGCCAGCAGTGTAAAATGCACTGATTCAAGGCAGTTTCTTTTTAAATAATTATTATTATCTCTGAGCAAATGTTAATAAAAGGAATTGAATGCTCTTTTTCATCTTCCCACCTCCCTTTCTCTCACAATAATAACAACTGGCTGCATCACTTTCCAAGTACCATCTCTTGTATTTGACTAAACTATTATAAGAACTTTTAATCTTTTGGATGTTTAAACTCCCTCCCAAAGTTTTTACAACATGCAAATACCAGATTGATTTTCCTGTTACACCACAACTTGCATTTCAGATCCACTGTCACCTTATCTCATGAGTTAATTAAAGGGTATGAAGTGAAAAGATTATTTTCATTTATTATGAATTCCTACTCAATAATTCCTGACTGAGCTTGGGGTGACTGAAAACTGCTACAACTTTGAGAGTTACCATGCTGTGTGCCATTTGAAGATAGAGCCTCCAAGATCCTTCCTTTATAGCACTGAGCTGATAACATTTCATTTTTAAAATTCTTCGACCAGAATATCATCTGAAAACACAGGGAAAATTGCAGGAGCATCCTTACTGTCTTCCTGACCACACAAAGTATTATTTTTCAAAAATAAAGATGTGAAAACAGAGGCCCTGAACCTAGTATCTGGGAAGTATTCCTGCATCCCATAGTTTAGATGTAAGCTGTCTAAGCCAGTTTGATGTGTAATAGTAAACCCAGCAGTGAGTCATCAGCTAGTTTTGACAAAATGTTCTAACCAGGATCGTATGATTTGGAATAAGAAATAAATGTAACTTTTACTCTTGCTCATCATATTTATACTAGAGTGTATGTGATACCTGTACAGGGACAGCAAAGTCATCAATGAGATTCAAAATCTGGCACGGAAGGAATAAATCTTTACCATTTGACCTGAAAGAGCAAATCTATTAGATGCACTAATAGCAGGCATTTGTGATTCACTAGGTCAGACTCTGGAAGCAAACAAAATCACGTGCACAGAAACAAGAAAAGCAAGCAAGCTCTGCTGAGGCATTCACACTGGGCCCTGAAGACTCACAGGTTTTGTTCCGAAGATTCAGATTTATTGTAGAATTAACTGTTCCTGCTCTGAGGGACAAAATTTGGATCTTCATGGTTCCTTCAATGTTTAGGAGCATCAGGAAATATTTGCTCTTCCTGGTCAGAAAAACATCCCACCGGAACTGCACATTCTGCCTTTCACAATGTGGAATAGATGAGATTTTCAGAACTTTCATGAAGTACAATAGCAGGTGCTTTGCTCCTATGGGATCCCTCAGCATTTTTCTCATCCTAGGACAGAATGTATTCTAAATCACAGACCACCATTTTGGCAGAAGTAATGGATTGTGCTCACTATGCCAGAATACAGAGTTCCCCCAGAACATGCAGAGTCCCTTTGCAGAAAGGCAGACACAGAAACAGGTAATTCTTGATCAACACAGGTGAGCCTCTGGAGATTTCACTCCACAAAGCTCCCATGTTGATCACTTCCTCAATTAATCAGAAAGAGCTAACATAGTATCTTCTCTGAAGAAGTGAGAGAATGCAAAACAGCTGTTACCTTCTTTCTCAAGTTGCACATCTGCTCAACTAAATATGCTTGGAGGAACACACTTTATTCTCTCAGAAGGTCTTATGATCTTATTACACACTGAGCTTCAGCAATCAAACCCTTGTTTTTATCCCCATGGCACATATTTTTTGTCTGTAAAGTGAACACAAGGTAAGATCAGACACTAATCCTGCAAGTTAAGACTTGAATTCCATGCTACACTTTGCCATGAGTTTACCTTATGAAATTTATGCTCGTTCTTTAGCCACTCTTGTCACTACTCCTAAGTCAGCTTCTGTATCACAAAGCTGACAGCAAACCTGTCCAGCACTCCAAGCCCACACAGACAGACTATGAATAACTAGGAAAACGACACTTTGAGTTCATTATATGTTGGTCAAAGCTAATGAGCTCCCACCATCTGTATCTATGACCAGGGACATATTTTAACTGACACAAGCTGTTCTATTTTTCTCGTGTCATTTAACTTATGACACACTAATACGTGCTTTACATGTGTGTGTCCCTTCCTTAGCACGAATAATTCCATCAGTTTAATGACACAGAGAAGGGGAAGATGTCCACATGCAACCAACCACTTCCTATCTAAGAGTCACACATTTCTGATGTTTTAGGGAGCCAACGGATTTTACATCCTTATTCTGCAAAAAATGTGTCTGTGTTTATTTATCACTGCCATAAGTAATGTGTTGCTTTTTAGTCTGAATCCTATTTATGCAAGCATGAAAACAGAGACACACATAAAGGAAGATTAGAAGTTCACATTTTGAGTTATCTGAAGGTCTTATTACAAACAATGGAAAACCAGGAAACTGATAACTAAGAGCTGACACTCCATGCGTCATATTCTGTCAGGTTTTATTTTGTGTATGTGTGTACATGTTTATGGGAGTGTCACTTTTCCTTTCTGGGCTTCTTTAACATTCATTTTAAAATGGGACTCATATGCTGGAACAAAACTGAGAGACAAGAACATAAATGCAAACTGACAGTGTCTTTAAAGACAATAAGGTAACACCAGCAGGCACCATTGGCTGTAATTATCTTGACATGTTGCTGTGCTCCTGTTTCCCGTGGTTACTTAACATGACCTTTTTAATCACAGTGCCAAAGGCTTTCCCTTGCACTTTCCTGCTCTATTGGTACGATGCTGTTGTGTCTTCACCTTACCCCCCTTTGGGTAACACGGCTATCTCAAAATCTGTTTTGCAGACCACAGGAAACCACAGAGGATTATTTGGCACACTGTGAGATAGAGACAGCATGAAACAATATTACTTCCAACAAAAATCTTAACCTAAAGGGCTCAGAATGCTTCACAAATACTCAAATATACAAAAAAATTAAGCATCATAGGAGCCTCTAAAAATAAAGGGATTTTTTTGTAAAGATCCACAGAGCTTCCATATTGATATAATTCCTGCCCCAAAAGAAGGCTATGGTCCACAGGAAGATGGAGATCCTACCATGCATGAAGGAGTTGTGAGAGCAGGGATAACTCCCTGCATTGCCTCCTCTGAGTAGAGGTCTCTCTTTCTAAGCAGTGTGAATTAGGGCTTACAAACACCATCAATGGTAAAACAGACAGTGAACAATGAAGAAATTATTGCATAATAATACCTTTAGTACTGAATGTGATACAGCCTCCTTGCACTGACCCTCTCTTTTGTGTCTTGTTAAGCACTTAAAACCAGGGTGCCTGGATATTTGTGGATATGAAGAACTTAACTAAAGCACAGATTTCAGAGTGAATAAAGCAGAAGAGGAATGACAAACTTGAAGTGATTAAATGTCTCTGCTTATTCTTTCTTATTCTTTCCCCAGCCTGCTGATCTTTTTTTTATATTCTCAGGTTTAGAGTTGAAAACAAGGTGGGACTTAATTGTTTCACAAATGCTGTGCAGCAAAGAGCAGGCAAGGATTGATCTGTGAATTTACCTTATATTTTTCTTCTTTCTTTTCCTCCAAACACATTGACTCTAAATGCCATTGTGTTTCATTACAAAGTAATTTAATTTATTCTCTGTGGCCACCTCTAGGATTCTTTTATTCATGCTTCTTTTTCACTTATCTGTCTTCACTTGAATGATGTGGATTTGAAATGTTATTCTCCAGATAATTTAGTTTGCATGCTATTTTCTGCCCATGTTTTAACCTGTAGATCCCTTTTGATTATAAAGGAGACCTGACTGGCATTTGTAATAATTTCCAATGCATTTTCATGTATTAATTAAGATGTGAGGCATTTCTTTCCACTTTTTTAGGCAGCACAGAAGTGGCCTTGGAATTAGATTTGATGAATGACACATCGGAGTACGACTTCAGGAAGCTAAAGCTGCTGGTAACAAAGATATTGTTTTCAGATAATACTCCTCCTATGTCTGTAAATATCTGTCTTCTTTCATTTTTCCAAAATCAGCATGCACTTTAAAAAGGGCACTGTGATTCTTTAAATGTGCTTATGTTCATTTATGTCAGCACTCTCCACAAAGTGTTTAAAATCTTTTCATCCTTCTCACAGCTTTCCAGAAGTCTGGCCCAGGATACCTGGAGATGATCAGTATTTTTTGGACCCTGAATCCCAGAGACTGCTTATAGCCATGGCAATTGTCTTACAGTCCATCTGATAGGCTTACTCATCCACTGTGCTATGGGAAGCAAGAAAAAGAAGTGCCTGAAGTCCTGCCAGAGGACCTAATAAAGCTATTAAATAAAGCTCTGGCCCTTTTGATGTCACAGTGGGGTAAGCAACATCCAGAGAAAGATATGCAGATAATCTCTGTGCAGGGAGTTTAGTCAGTTTAGCAGCTACTTGACAAATATGGAGCTTGGTTGTGAAGGATGCATGAATGTCTAATAGATATAAACATCTTCAAAAATGCAAAGCTAGCTCTTCAAAATGGGTTTCCACTGTTACCTATTGGTAAATAACCAGCCAATCAAATAAATAAATAAAAGCAATACAAAAGAGACTTGCAGAATAAAATATACTCTTGACTAAAAAGAAAGGGATAAAAATACCTATATGCATACTTTTCAGGATTGCAAAAGGCAATTGCAAAACAAATCCAGAGAACTTTTTAATTATTCAAAGAGTGAAGTAGTTGAGCGATTTCAGTAATATATTTTCAATTTTCCTTTCTCTGTTTGGGTATTATCCTTGAGGAAATCACTATTTTCTTGAGTATGTTGTTTATTTAAAATTACTGTTCCATTATGTACCTTGCATGTATCCCATATCATGTATTTGTTCTTGCACTGAATGAATACTAGTGTTGGAATCAACATTTATCTCACTAATGTTTATTTAACGAATACTGTCTTCAGAAATATTCCATCTTCTCAGCTACATATTTTTAAGAGGAAAGCAATCCCAAATGAACTAGCTAATCAAACTCACTTGAAATATTATTTTATTTTACTAGAATTCACTTTTTTTCAGAGTTTTCAAAGGTATTTTATTGCACTAAAAGAAATAAGAAGTGCAACTTTTATTATTTCACAGGTGAAACGTTGATGTTAAGTTATGACACTGGAATTGGCATTATTCAGTGTTACTGAATGCTTGCTAGTCTAGTATATACTCTATGCTGTAGTGTACTCTATGAAGTATGAAGTATCCTTGAAGATGGTTACAAGTGATGCCTATACAATTTTGTGAAGATCCCTGAAGTCATCTCAGGTAAGGTTACACAACCAGTCAGGGTGAATTATTGTTTCCTTACCCCATATCTGTAATACAGGAACAGAAATGTGATTGTAACAGGGTGGTTTATTTCTTTCAGTTCAACCCTTTCAGCATCTTCCTTGTTATGTTTTTTATTTCATTGTCAGTGGTATTTTTTTAATGCATAGAGCTGGTCTGAGTGGTAGTTTAGATCAAGTCACCTCTCTATGCTGTGACAGAGCTGTGGCTGAGAATTCTCATTTGTGAAAATCTTTCAGAGTGTGTCCTTGTTCACACCGGAAACAAAAATTAATCCTTTCATAAATCAGTGGTTATTGTTAGCCTTTTAAAAACAGGGCAGTTGCAGAAAAGTTTCTAGTTCCAAACAGAAAGCTTCAGGTGTGATGTGAGAAGAGTGGCCAAAATGTCCAGAGATGTGTCACTTAGTAGTTAACACACCCTGATGAGGATGAAACCAGTTCCAGATCTTCTTTCTGATTAAAAGCAACACTAAATCTAGCTAATATTTTAAACTGAGCCCCTTGTATCTTATATTTTGAGTTTCCAGATGCAGAGCAGGAGATTCATCTTTTAATTAGAATTATTTGCTTGACATTTATTCAAGAGAAAGCAGAATATGAGGTCAGCCAGACCCTCTACTCAAGAAAGTAGCCAGAAATATGGTATTGCAGTTTCCATTCCTTAAATAATGGATGTAGAATATGACATTTTCTACAATATTCTGGAGGAGTCACATTTTTGGGAGCTCTGTAAAACACAGACAAAATCTACTTGTTGTTTTCAGAGTGATGGATCTGGATCAAACAGGATGAAAATTCATTATTTTCAGAGGTCTTGTGAGAAGACTTGAACATCTCTCTTTTTCTTGCTCACTCTTTTTATCTCCTAAAACAGGGCGAAAGATCTTGCTATTTGGATTCACAAATATGGAATGGAAATGAAACTTCAGAAATAGCTGAGAAAGGGAAGAGAACTTACACTGTAGGTCACTCTATGGATCTTCTTTTATTGAAAACAAAAGCAGAAAGCTCAAAGACACATGTTTACCCGTTTACCACTGGCATAACATGTGCTTTGGGGCTAGCAAAGAACACTCAGAGATCAGTTTTGTGTTCTGGTGTAAATCATCCAAATAACCTAAGGATGAGTTAATGATTGGGGTTTGTTTATTTTGTTTTCTTTTGTTTTATCTTTTTAGTGAATAGTAACGTGGATGTGTTGAAAGCAAAATTCTACTTTCTCCTTATTGCTTTAATACTTCTTCCTCTGCCGGTTCTCTCTCAGCTTTCTTCTCTTTTAGTCTGTGAGCACCAGCCATTGGAAGAGCTGCTTTCTGTCTGGGGAAAATCATTCAAAGCATCAACTTCTCTGCACAGCTGTGTGGCCAGAGCGGCAAGATGGTTCATAAATCCCCAAAGCAGACACATGCAGGCTATTGCTCTTGTACAAACTCATGTGAAAAATAGCATGTGGCAGAGCAAGTCACAGAAGGCACAAATAGGACCTGAGGATCTGCAGCATAATAAGTTCAAGTAAAAAAGGTCATTCTGATTCAAGCAAGATTCATAAACCTCTCTTACAAAGCAACAAGCTGCACTTTTGAGTCTCCTGGGGTTTAATGATGTTTTGACTGGTGATGGTCAGAAAAGCTTCCATTGAAAGTTAAGTGTCTTGCAGAAATGTGCCAATTTGAACAAGTCTGCAGCAAAACTCACCAGTTTTCTGCCTCTTCTCTTCTTCGCTCATTCACCCAGCTGCTGAGATGCTCCTTGAAGGACTCATCACAGCTCAGATCTCCAGGGCTTTTAAACTTCTGGGATATCTGCCTCCCAGACCTGCTGTACACCTTTTATGCTCAGGAAATTTGTTTTCATCAGCAGTGAGAAGATTTTTATTGGACAGGGTTACTAGTCTTGCTGCCACAGTGTTCAGAGCCCCAGGGATGGGCTCCTGGTCACCCTGCAAGCCACCATCCAGAATGAAGTACAATGTTTCCATTCTTCACTCTGGCTGGTGGCCAGCAACTTGTTGCCTCATGTGGCGCTGGCTATGTGACCACTGAAGCTTGGGAAGCCAATTAATCTGAAGGTACAGCAGTCATCTACCCCGGTAAATTTATGGCTGAGCACATGAAATTGGTCAGAAATAGACCCACTTTGAGCCAGTAGGTTTCAAGAACTTGGACAAGCAGATTCTATTTTATAAATATCAATTTACAGTGTTTCTGAAATTATGTACTCTGGAATCTGATTTTAACAAACACCTTAAAATTTTGATCTCTCTTTCTGAAGATGAAAATGTTTAAGATAATGCAAAATTTATGAAGAACAGGAATGTAATTTGCTGACCTACTGTAATTTTTTTCTAAAGGGATAGCTCCATAGATTGTAGAAATAATGAATTACTTTACTGCCCTTTTGCAACATCCCAGCCCAGTACGAGTTGCTAAGAGAATAAAAACTCATTTCAGTACTACAGGGAATGAATGAATATAAACAAATACTTTTTCTACTAACAGAAGATCTTGTTCTTTTCCCATTACATCAGTAAGATTGTCCTCAGCCATTGACTACACAGGATGAAGATATCACTTGCATCTCTATCCAGAGAAATACAGTGGTGATAACAAACAGGAATTTCAAGAAGGGAAAAGTGGTAGCTTTTACTCATAAAATCTATTATCAGCTTGAACAAGCCTCAAGCAGTAAATGTTGAAAATGGACAGAAAACATGATCTTCAACCCTGACATAGATCACTTACCCTCCTTAAAACTGCATGCTTCACAGTAGCCTCTGCATCACACATCTTTCAAAGTGTGTATTTCCAATGGGATAGCAAGACAAAGAGCAGTCCAATGTTCCCAAAAAGTCTTTTAGAATTATTTGGAAAATGTCTGAACTAGACCAAGCACCTGGAGAGGTTCTGGTTCCATTTCTGGCTATATTGCATTATTTTACTTTACTTTTTAAGTAGTAATCCTGGAGGAGAAGGCATACTGATTCTACAACAATGCCCTTATATGCTCACTGAATCCCCTTTCTACCCCCAGCAATAGTCAGTCCCCAAAGCCTGAGTCGTTCACTATGTCTGAATTTCAGATTTAGCTTTCAGGACATGGAATAGCGTGTGAGCCATTTACAAGTACTGAGGGAATGCAGTGCAGGTATTGATTATCTATTATGGTTCTCTAACATTATGCTGGAATTAAATCATGCACAGAGAAATGAGATTGGCTGAAATAAGATTTCTTACTTTTTCCTTTTATCTTTTTCCTAGCTAGCAAAGCTTTGCTTCCCAAATTAGTTTGCACTAAGTTGCTTTGCATTAGCTGTTTTCCCTACAGTCTTTCATTGCACTCAAGTTTAGCACAGTTTCAATATTTTCTGGTATAATTTGCAAATATATGGAGAGAAACTCTGCCAGGAATAACTACATTAGGCTAAAGATAAAAAAAAACAAAACAAAACAAAAAACAAAACAAAACAAAAAAGAGATGAAAATAATCTGTTAAAAAATGCTTAAAACATCAAGGACATTTTTGTCAACAATTTGAATTACTGTCTCCAGAAAGGATTACATCTTTCCAGAAGATATGATTTTTTTTTACCAGATAAGCATCTGACATTTGGAGTAGTTAAATTTAAGTACACCATCCATACAGTATTAGTAGAGAGGTTCTTTCTGTTCCTGGAACCTCTTCAGACCTAAAATGTGGTTCTGAATGCCACAGCTTGGACTTCCACTCACCTGAAAACTCACTGTCATTATTCACTATTTTATAACCGATAGGCAACATCTCTGTTTAATTTCTAGGCACAACATTATTATTATTATTATTATTATTATTATTATTATTATTGTTGTTGTTGTTGTTGTTGTTGTTGTTTTGTTGTTGTTGTTGTTGTTTTGTCGTTGTTTTGTTGTTGTTGTTGTTGTTGTCATTATTGTTATTATTATTATTAACTTGGAACCTTCCCAATTTTGTCACTTGTGAGAGATCTCAAAGGATATTGCAATAGTTATTCATTGATAACTACCATTCAAATGTTCAACAGCAACAAAGCCCATTATGGCAATGTGTAGGAAACACATAGCCTCTACCTATGAGCACTCTGAGAGTGTCAAACTGAATCAGAAAATTCAGTTGTGAATTCCATACATAAAGACATCTGTGAAATAAAGCAAGGAGCTCCTTCTAACAAACACATTACAAGTATTTCTCCAGCAATTCAGAGGGACATTTAAATAGATTTTACATTGCCACAGAGCAGTAAACATAACAGTGAGATACATATTAAATGCATGGTCTTAATGCCAGCATAATATTTATTCCTTTCTCATACATTCATAAAGTCGAATACTATATAATTTCTTCTTCTGCCTAGTCACTAAAAGTGAAGGCGTCCTAATAGAATTGACCTGTTCGGTCAGGTGGCAAAATGTTAATTAGTTTTCAGAAAATATTAATCCATTGAATTCTAAGAGAAGGAATTCTTTTCAGGGAACTGGAAAAGCTCACTGTGATATGCTTTGAATTAGCAAGCCATGTCTTTGGAAAATAACACAAAATAATGATTTCCTGGGTGCACTGCTCCACAGGTGCCCTGATAGTTAAAAGCTTGAAATACAAGAAATAATCACAGGGAGAAAAGAATGAAATTCAACTGTTTGGTTGCAATTTGAGCAGAATTCACATTTGTAGAGCTAATTATAACCAAAATCTAATCCAACACTTTTCCTGAACTACTACTCTCTGTCACAGTGGTATTTCTATTCACCATAGCTTAAAAGAAATTAACCAACTAATTAACACCAATCTGACTTAAAGAAAGGAGCTACAAAGATTAAATGAATACAGAAATAAAAAAAAGTTGACAGCAATGAGTATGACAGATATTAGCAATTACAGAAAAGTGATAGGGGAAGGAAAAGGATATCAGGGGAATAATTTCTAGACGGAGAAATTTAGCATATCAGAAAGAGCTTTTAACAACAAAAAGAACATGAACCTAGCCCTGGCTTATTCCTACCCAGTAAAAGTAAGACCATTGATAAAAAGATGAAAGGGACATATATATTTAATAGACATTTCTGTTCTCTGGAAAAAACAGATAATGTATTCTGTTCTCAGCACCTGGTGGTCTTTCAGTATCTTATTTTCAGCCAGCAATGCAAGACTTTATAAAGAGCTGCTACTACTAAATATATTTAAATCAGCACACTTATATAGTTGTTATGCACAGGCTTTGAAAACTAAAAAGTTCTCTCTGTTGATTTTTAATGAATCTTGGAAAACTGGCAGATTTAAAGAAATACTTAAACAAAATGACACATTGTGTTCATCAGAACTTTATAAAAAATTAAAAGCCCATAAGCATAGTTGATAAGATGTATTTCAGCTTGATTTCGAAAGGTATGATATGACATGGAACTTTTGAAATCAGATTACTGCTATAAAAATCAAGAAGGCATATGCTATGGTAATTAAGAAATAGCTAGCTTTCTTGTAGAAAACTGAGAGAGACATTTAAAAAATAAATGGTGGAAAAGTATTATGAATTATTTAAGGTTAAGAAATTCTAAGGTTAAGAAATTACCATAGGGTTTTGCATTAAAACAGATGATAAAATAGGGAGTTAAACTTCCAAAACACCTGGAAAATAAACAATTAACTCCAGAAATCCACAAGGTCTCTTACAGGCAGAAGATCAGGCGAAATAATCATAATATCCTTTCAGTCCTTGGAATTTATTTATCTATTAATTAGGCCTGTGTAAGTGGGGATTTGATTGCTCCAAGAGCTGAAAGCTTAATTTATCTGGTCTGCATGGACTTATTGTACAAGATGTACATGAAATTGCACTTTGAGTTTTAAATATATGTTAGTGACCCAGCAGCCAGGTCAGCAAAAGGCAGGGAACTAATAAAACAGCAATGACAAAGACATTTTTGCAGGTGTAAGTCAGAATTTATGACAACTGAGAACTTGCCACTCAGTTCAAGCCTGTATTGGCCAACACCTTCTGTTATCATAAATGTGATAGAGGCTGTAACATAATTAAGAACAGCTTCTCCAAGTCTGATGTGCTTTCTAATATTTTTCTAAGTCTTTTGGACCACATTGCAGCCCCAGTGTGGCTGCAGAAAGTAATGATGTTCTTTGAAATGGTTATGCTCATTAAAGCATCATCAGTTGAGCAACAATGGCTCAAATATGTATGATGGCCCTGGGAATGCATATCTAATCTAACCATTCAGTAAGAAGGAAAGAAACAAGGGATAAGGTTTTTCTTCTGGAGGATAAAGAACATAGAGAGCAATTCAATATTTGTTTTACTATTTCTTAAATAACTAGTCAGCATTTATATCACTATTTATGATTATCTAATCTGAAAAGGCTACTCCATCCTCTTTTTTTTCATGCCACATTAAGAAATGGTTCCCACAGCTCCTTTAAACTAAAATCATTTTTAGTAAAAAAACAAATGATAGAAAATGCTCAGTCTCCCATAGTCTTGGCCATGTGTATTTTCCTCATTGCATTCCTACAAACACTTTACAAAAATGCTAAGTAAGCTGTTAATAGCTAATGAAAACACATAATAGATCTTGCTCTTCTATACTTTCTCTTCACCTTGACATTTTCTTTTTTTCTGTCTCCAAAAAATGAAATACAGACTAATTTACCTGATGAAACACCATGTGATCATTCCCACTGCTAGATCTGCTCAAGGCTGAAAGCAACCAAAAAAATACATCCTAATGACTGCTTTTCCTACCAAAAACATGCTTGTCTTGCTTTTAGATGGATACAGAGCTACAGGTAATGCTTGCCCGTCCATGGTGGTGACGTTAGAAAGGATGACCAGGTGGGGAGTGCCTGGATGGCAGAAACCTCTGGCTGTGCTTGTAAGGTTTCTTGCTTGGAGAAGGAATCAAGACAGCTTTCAATAGTACCTTTTCTGGTAAAAGAAAAGAGGGGTAAAGTAGACTCAAGATTTGCCCCTCTTCAGCTTTTCACATTAGACCTCACCTCTAACCTGGGCTCTTTTTGGAAGAAAAGAATAAGACCCAACTTCTCTCCACGAGATTCCTAAGACTTCAGTATGTCCTTAGGGTGAAGAGGAAAGATGCCAGTCACTTTCTTTTCCTCTTGAAGAAAAGCAACTGGTTGTATCATTCCTGGATCAGATCCATGTGTTTACTACTAAAGTAAGGCAGTATCTCCTCCAGATGCAGCATTTCACACTGCGCACTGACCTCCCATCAAACATTCACTTGTGCATACTGCGGCTATTATTTCTCCTTCAGTTCATTTTATTTGAGAGGGGTTTGCTCCACCACTGGTCCTTGCACAAAGATTAATTTGTCTGTCACTCTATTAAAATCATGGTTAGTTTTTCTGTGGTCCTTCTGCAAAGATTTATTGTTCTATAGTTAATCCTTGTCCTGCAGTCATCATAAAAAAGATGAAAATATGAAAATGAATGAAAAAGGAAAATATTCCTATCATATAGAACAGATCAAGAAGGATTTAACTACAATCAGTTTGTTGAAACTAAACAGCATGCTAGAGTGTGTAGAATTTAGTCCACTTCTCATTTTTAGTCCTAGTTTCGATGCTTTGAATTCATGGACATCTTAATTTGGTATTAAAAATCGGTTTGGAGAATACACACACAAAATTTTTTTTGAGGTTAATATTACTCTATTAAAAAAAAAAGTCCCAACCAAATTTAAATTTTTCAAGTTTTCCAAGCTGAAATAGATAAGCACATATTCTAGATTCTCCTTGGATAATCCTATGACTTTTCTTCGCTCTCACATCAGGATTTATTATCCTGTGGCAGTGACTTTTATAAGATGGTAGTGTTATTGCTTTGATTTAGATCATTTGCAAATACCACAGTCTATTAAAAGCATCAGTTCATCAAAGTCCACAGTATTAATTTACCAGGAATATCCCCAAAGGATTTTTAAAAATAATTTTGTATTATGAAATCATGCTTCAAACTGAACTAACAGAAATCTAATTATAAATGGGAGCATAGTGCTAATTAAACCACCCACTCTAGCATTAAGGCCCACTTGGGGGTATTCACATTGGTAAATTGCCAATTTAAGATAAATTGCAGGATATAATATCCAAGTATTTGAAAGCCCTACCTTTCTGCTACTTTCTCTCCTTTGGTCTGCTCCATAATAATAAAGAACAGAAGACAAGAGATCTGAGTACTTTTCAATTATTGAAATTTTTTTTTCTGTGAATAACCATAGCTGCTGGTGTACCAAGGGTCAATCTAAAATACGAAAGTTCCCAAGCCTGATTGTTCATATGGTTAAATTCAACCTGGCATGTTCTTTAACACACCTAGCCTGCCCCAGATCATCCTGTCTGCCAAGACATAGCAAAGAACTAAGGAAAACAGTTGTGTGCTAATCCATGCTCAGAGCTTTGTCATTTTCCAGCACAGGGTCCCATTTCAGGAGAAAGGAGTCTTCAGCATTCAGTGGTCTGAGCCACAGCACTGATATGGCTCATGTAGCTTCTCAGCCTTGAGCCTTCATGATAGAGGGTAAGTTCTGCAGCAGAACAGCCATAAAAAACCTCAGATCAATCCTTTTGGATCTGCAGTCTCTAGTAGTATGGAAGCCAAGTGTCACCTGGGCCAGACAGCCTTGATCCTGTTTTCAGTCATTCAAACTGAAGGTCTCCTACCAAACAAGTAACTTGTGTATGATAAAATCCCCTGCTCTGCTCTGATATTTTGTTCAGAGAGAAAGAGATTAAAATGAATTCTCAGAGCATTCATTTTAATGAGACGGGAGATGATTTGATTCCCAGTAAGCCAGTATTTTGCTGAGAGACAAAGAAAGTGACATGACATACTCAAGGACTTGATTTCAGAGCAAGTATAGTGATGCAAATCTTTTGCTCTGAAAAAGTTAATTAGGTCACAGATGCCTTACCTCTGACTAGACAGAGAGAAGGATGGATGGAGAAGAGTCATGGCAATCAATCTTTAGTTAGTAGTGACAGCCTGAGGACAAGGAGAAAATAAGAATAGAAGGAGAAATCTTAAAAGATTTTGTCTAGGACTGTATATGCATTATATCTCTTATCTTTCCAATATCTATTACACCAAATTTGGCTTCATGGTAACTCCTTGGTGTTACTATCAAACACTAAGAGGAGTTTTATGTTTTTAGTGATATCTTTAGATCCATAGTCTGGGACATTTTCAATCCGTTAATAATGTTTCCTTCCAATAATGTATGCCTGGAGAGATCCCATGGGTAACTTTCAAAGGTTTGTTAGTGATGTATCACTACACAGCACTGTGTTTCCATACAATAACTTACCAAATAAATGGTGTCAAGCTTGTTCACAGTTTGGCTGACAAATCCCTGAAGACAGCCTAGGGAAGGAAGTAGCACTAGCACTTTGCAGGTGGAAATGTCTAACACACAGAGAGCAGAGGAACACTGCCTAATGCACCACGGCTCCAAGTCAGCAAGGGGAAGGCTGTAACAGATTACTTGTCATTAAAACACCAAAGTGTGGACCGAAGCGAACATAGTTCCTCAACAGGAGAAATAATTATGTATAAGAAGAAGGAATTTCTTCTATATATAATATTATTCTTTTATTTTCTATTAGATGTGGTAGTCAGCATTTTTTCCTATGTATTTGTGTACCTTTTGTATCTCCTATACCATTCTATGTTATTAACTGCCATAATTCATACCAGATGTTTGTCTTCCACAGAACAAATCCAATTTCTTCTTTGGAAAGTTTCATTGTTTTGAAAGATGCTATGCTTTCACATGCCTGCAATGAAAATCCTGGGTGAAAAAATGAAGTAAAAATAGGCATTAAGCAAAAAATAGGCACGTCTGGACATACCTTATAAAATTGGATTTGCTTGATGCTGAGACCCAGGTCACAGTTTCTTACAATTTTTGTGAGCTTTGACAGTCATGGGTGAAATTTATTATCCTGAACATTTACCCTAAGCTTTATCAGTGTCCTGGAGGCAGTGAGGAGGATAACAGTCATGAAGTTTTTTAATTACATGTGGTTAGTGGGAACAGTTTAAATGAATGAGGGCAGGACTTACATTCAGAGGGATATAGAGAGTCTGGAGGAACGGCCACACAGGAAACGCAATAAGGACAAATGCAAAGTTTTGCTACAGGAAAGGAAAGACACCTGTAGTGGTACAGGCTGGGGACTGATGGCCTGGGGATCATCTCTGCAGGAAATAGTCTGGATATTCAGGAAGAGAATGGGCTGGGTATGAGTCTGCAGTGTGCCTTGGCAGCAAAGAAGGCCAATAGGACCCTGGGCTGTATTAACAGCACAGCCAGGAGGTTGAGGATGCGATTTTTTCCCTTACTTGTTGTAATACTGTATCTAGGCTACTGCATCCAACTTTGGGCCCCCAATACAGGAGAGATATCAAGAAACTGAAGGAAGTTCACTGGGACCACCAAGATGTTCAGGAGCAGGAGTGCTTGTCCTGTTAGGAGAGACTGAAGTGAGGAGGCTTGTTCAGTTTGCAGAAGAAAGACTTTGTGGGCAGGTGGCAGCAGCCTCCTGTGAGGAGGTTCTATACATACATATGTATATAACTTTTTCACAGTGGTGGATGGTGAGAGGATAACAGACAAGAGGTACAAATTTAAACAAGGGAAATCCAAACTGGATGTAAGAAAACACTTTTCCATGATGAGGACAGCCAACCAGAGAAGAGGTTATTCAGTTTCTGTCCTTGGATATGCTCAAGATCATATTAAAAAAAAACTTGAGAAAACTAGCCTGATCTAATGGCTGACTTTCCTTGGAACAGGAGTTTAGACTAGAGATCTCCAGAAGTTCCTTCCAACCTGAATTCCATGATAAACTAATTTTTTTAAGTTTCAGTCAGGAGATTTGGTTCATTCACAAGAAAAGTTTAGTTCTGTAGGGTCTATAAAGGTGACTTTTTCAAATTTTCATTTGAAATTACCTCTGTGTTGGGGATGTTCCTTTTGCTGTTCCATCAAAACACATTCAAGACAGAAAACCTCCTCTCAAGCTGAAGTGGTGGGAACACGTTGCACATAGGTAAGCCTTATAAAATAAGGGCCTTGTTAGCCTTGTAAAATCATGTCTCAGGCCTGTTAGTTAGGCTAAGTAGAAGGGAACTATGGGAAAGTGACTCAGCTGGAACAGAGGTAGGGAGATGTGAGAGACATGCTGCGTGACTGCTGCATGTCTGCATCACGGTGTATGGTGGTTGGTTGACCTGGGCTTGTTGTGCCTTAAAACTATGTAAGCTGGTAACCAGCTAACTGCTCAAAAAGACCTGGTTTTGCAGTGAAGGAGCTCTCCTTTGCACCTGCCTGGGGACTCTGAGTTGCTTTGCTTCGTACAGGAACAAGTTAGAACTTACCAAGAAAGGTACCTGAAAATGTCCTTCTCTTTTTCCACTGATTGCATAAAAAGACTAGTGTTGAGATTTGCCTTGCCTGCCTTTGGAAGTCTACAATGTAGGTGTTCATTTCTGAGCTAGTCAGCCCATGTTCCCTTCATAGCAGAGTGTAGGAGTTAACAGCTGGTTAGTTGAGACTTGCCTTGGATGACTAGCCTAGATACAGAACTTTGAGGAGATTTAATTTAAATCTAGATGATTATTTAATTAATTAATTTAATTAATTAATTAAAATTAATTTAATTTAGATGACTCTCATGACTAACAACAGCTATCTAGCCCGTGTTTGGTTTTCTACACATCCCTTTCCCCTCAAAATGTGACCTGAGAGCAGTTTTATATTATCATACGGTTTTCTATAAAACCCAAATATTTTGAACAACGGCAATATTATTTTAATCTTGGTTTGAGTCTATTATTCCTATTTTATAGGTGGAGGACTGCACCATCTGCAATAAGAAATACCCATAGACATATTTGTCTAGGATCATTTCATCTCCAGATACCTGTCCTTATCCTTGTTGGTTCGAGCTAAATGTGACTTTACAGGAGTCCTTTACATGGCCTGAAATATGGTTTCTACAACCTTTTACTAAAACCAGGTTTGACACATAATCCACTCTCAGACACTGGTCACAAAACATTCCACAAACGAATGTCAGCAGGGAAGCTCTACTTATCCCCATATAACAACAGAAAAAATCATACAGTAGTTTTGATTGTGGCTTGAAGAAGGATTCAAATTGTCATGTTAATTATCTTAAACGAATTGACCTCACAAGTTTTTTCTCAGCTGAGGGAAGACGTGTCTAGAATGTTGGACAGTAATCCTGGGGACTAATAAATTTCCTAATAAAAAGCTAGAAATACACTCTGGGGGGAGAACTGAATAATTCTTAAATATTTTTTATCTTCCAGGAAAAGAATAAATCTTGAGGAAGTTTCAGTGAGAAATCAATGGGAAGTGAATGGCATGACTGATCCTACAGCACGTGCAGTGCAAGTGAAATGGTCACAACCCACTGCATCTGGCATTTTTTCTCAGATCTCTGAGCTGATTTCTTCTCTGTCATACATCTGCATAAAGAGCATGAATCAGATCTTTGCCCTGATGCTTTTGGAACAAATGGGTCTCTGACCACATTGCTGTGAAAAGATGAATATTACAAAAAGGTAAAACACAGATTTGACTCATTAAATTACAGCCTGCTGAAGTCATCGACTGAAGCTTGCTCAGAAAATGCTCAGAGCATTCTTGTGGCCCTCCTCTGGACTCTCTCCAACAGATCCAGGCCCTTCCTGTGCTGCAGCAAAATTGCTGCAACAATTTTAAATTACAAAAAGGGGAAAATTTTTAATTTTTTATTTCATACAAGGGATAAATGTTGTCTTGTGAAATGTTCCACTTATTGGTCTGCATAACTCCATAAGAAGAACATCTTTTTATAGCTTAGGTTCAAAGAACTATAAAAAGTCCTTTTGCAAAATACATACCCTAGAAAAGCATTTAAACTAAAAGACTAAGAGAAGATCTGCAAGAAGACAATATGAACTTAAGAGATTCTTGTAAGAAATTATCAAATCATATGCTTTGAATAGCAAAACTGATTAGATTTGGAAATTCATATGCTGAAACAAACCCTCAACCTCCCATTGTATTATTATTTTTTAATAAACTAAAAATCTTGATTAAAAATAAAAAACCCAACCCCAACAACAAAAGAGAGAAGGGAGGAGGAGGGAATAAGGAAGAAAAAACTAAGACAACTGCAGGAGGAGTAGTTTTCTACAGGAAAAAGGAACAAAATCTGAGTGAAGAAAATGCTCCAAACTTACTCAAACTTCCCTTTTGAAAGCAATGTGCATCGATACAGAAAAATTAGGGAGTAGAAAAAGTGCCAACAGGCTCTATTACTATTGTTGCTCTTCCTTTTAAATGTGTGCATTACCATTTAATGCAAGAACCCAGGCACCAACCATAATCCCCTGTATTAGAAACAGCACCAGAACAGAACAAGAGAAGTGTCTACTGCCCAGTTAATGCTGGGTTTAGTCCAGAGTTGGAACCCCATAGAGCCAGGCCTAAGTGTATGTCACATCTTCCACCTTCTCACTGCATCCATCCTTTCTCTGCTACTTTTATTTCCACAAAAAGCTGTCCTAGTTAACAGGCATCCTTTTTGTAATATGTTAACAAAATGTCAGTTCTGAGAAACTGACAATATTAGTGTGCTTAGGCCATATGTTCATTGGAATTCAGGTACTTCAAGATGCAGATATATGTTCAGGATTATTTTAAAGCTTCTCATGCATACAAGATATCTAGGTCACTATCTGGACTTTTATTACTTCTTATAGGCTGCTCAAAATATGATAAAAGAGAAATATACATAACATGGAGGAAAAGATAGTCATATAAATTACCAGGAGAAGCAGAACTATGTACAGCACTAGAAACTACTCAACTTCTTTTGCAGACTGAGCATTTCAACTAGATGTACAGTGCCAGTCAGCACAGCAACTGTTTACAACATGGGGGTTTTTTGTCCATATTCATCAGTTAGTTCCTGGAAACTCAGACAATGCAACAAGTAACTCTGTAACTTCATATTTAAAGGAGTTGTCTGCTTCAGAGCTCTACATGTCTGATGGAGATTTCAAGTGTTACTGAAACCTCTTTAGAACACAGACTGTCACATGTTCCTCAAGTCCTCAAGAGCATGCCTATGGTAAACATTCCCCTGTTGCATCTTTCCATCCCAGCACCACAGTTTAAAGACTTCCTGAGCCAGAGGTGTAATCCAACCTTTGTGTTGAATAGCTGCCAAACTCTTTGAGGGTGCTCTGTAGGTAAATTTTCCAGGCAATGTTAAAAGGAAAAACCAACCAACCAAACAAAAACAACAAATAAGAATCACATCAGCCATCTTTCAAGCAATACAGGATGTCCGGAAACCTGCAAGGAAGGATGCCTGGAGTAGTTCTTGTTCATCCTTACTTGTAATCTGAAGTGAAGACACAGCATTCCTTGTCCTGGTTTAAGGGCAAATTTTGGGAGGAAACCTCTGAAGGGATCTCCTCTAGAAAAGCAGATTTCAGCAGCCCCTCTTCCAACAGGTTTGGGAGAAAAATCTCCTTGGAAAAAAAAATGGAAAAAAAACATGTTTACTTAACAAGCAAAGTATTCACAAGCATGAAAAATTAATATTACTAAAAAATAAAACCTCTTGCTTTTTTTAAAAGACGGCAAATTCAGAAAGAGTCCTTCTGCGGGTGTGGTTCAGTCTCTCAGTCTCTCCGGAGTTCAGGTCCAGCATGCCAGGTCCAGCATGCAGCTTGGGGACCCCCTGGACGATTCTCCTGATGTCCTGGACTGGAGAGAAACTGAACAGTCCCAGAAGAAGAAGGCACAGTCCAGGGAAAAGCTTTCTTACTGTAGCTAACGAGGAAAACCAGTGAAAAAAGCAAAGAAAAACTCCCTGTCTCACTCTCTCTCAGCAAAGCCAACAACTCAGAGAGCACTGCCACCAGCTTGGAGTGAGTGGCATTCTTATCTCTATTGAATACAGCATGGAAAAAATTCCACCGCTTCTCCTTCTCCCTTCACGTAGTGGTGTGTGTTTTGTTTGATTTTGCCCCTCTCACTGTTGTATTTTGAGAGGGTTGTAAAGTTATGGTTTGCCCCATGTTACTCCTGTCCCTTCCCCTTATAGTGGTTTTTGTCCAGGTTTTCCTGACACTCGGGGTGTCCATCAACCTGTTCCTCCCCCCCTTTTCCCCCCATTTCTGCTAAGTCATTCCCCATTCTTCTGCCCCCCTTTATGTCAATTAAGTTTTCCCTGCCCAGCTTGTTCTCGAGGTTTCTGTGTCAGTCACCTTGTCCCCCGTGTATGGTTTGTTGTGTGGGTTTTCTCCCACCCCTATGTTTTCCCCATTGGTTCAGTGAAACATATCCTTATCCCTGTTGTAACTACCCATTGGCTGCTGTACCCACCTCCCTGAGTCAGAGGTTTGATAAGCTCTTGCTGAGCCTTGGGTGTGGTCACTTCATCTTGTCCCTTCAAGGAGATTAAAACTCTTTGGAATACCTTGACGGAGTGTCCGGCTCCTGGCTTTCTTTATCTCGGGACTGTAGTGGCTTTTCTCTGCAGCTGAACCCACGCAGCTGCCCTCACCGCCACCGAAGCCTCAGGGGAGGTTTTGGGGCGGCCTCTCGTGTGGCTCCCACCGCCACAAAGGGGCGAGCTAGCCGGATTCCCCGCCTCGTGGCGGCGAGGAGAAGCCGCACCTTCACTCTCAGATTTAGTTTTAAAAGCACAGAACTCAATTCCAGCATAATATTTTGCATAAGCAAAACAGATGACTGGGGACACAAGCATCATAAAGTCACCCTAGGACAATAGCTGAAAAGGCACCTGCAGCTATTTACCTGGCTCTGGCAGGAGATGGTCTCACTTTCAATTCATGATAGGCTGAAGGTGTGCCACAGACTCCTCCACACGAATTCAAAGTTCTCAGTCCCTGCAGAATTCCAGCAACTCAAAAAGGAGTGGGTGTTTATATGCATGTAAAAATTTTTAAATCATCATTAACTGTATTAAGGTTGATGTGGGACATTTTTTCAAACTGCTGTGAATATGCAAATTTTACTAGTTGGCAGTCAGAAAAAATATTGGTTGTTGAGAGATAATAGATATAAAGAGTTTGTAGGAATGAGCCCGTATGTAGATAGTGAATAGAGGCACACAGACAGGAAAAGCATTCTCCAAAGATATTTTGTGTTCTTTGGAAAACCCTCATCCACATACATTCTATTTTTCCAATACAGTGTAGAAGAAAAATCACTAGATCCAGGACCTGAACCTCTGTACTCTCATAAATCACTAAGATTTATGTCTGTGGAATTAAGTGTTGCTACTTTCAGGCTCAGTGAATATTTAATTATTTCTGCAAAGTGCAGTTTTTCCATACATGTGGAGACATACAGAAATGTTCATGTGTCTAAATGGACACAGAAAGAGATAAGGAAAAGGTAATTAGTCAGTAATCCATTTCTAATGACCGAGTCTAATTCTTATCAAAGAGTTCTGTGATTTAAACAATTTGTAGGTAGACACAGGGCTTCAGTAGTACCTAATCCATTTGAGGATTATGAAACCCCTTGGAATGGCAACTCCTTTCACTCTCCAAGAGCACTGATTTCCTCAGATGGACGCTACATCCAAAGAACTCAATAGATTTGGGTTGGGTTTTGGGAGTTTTTTTGGATGGATTTTCTGGGGTTTCATTTGATTGGTTGGGATTTGGGGTTTGGTGTGTGGTTTTTGTTGGTTTTGGTTTTTGTGTGTGTGTGGTTTTTTTTAAGCACTCTGTTCCAATATACATGTTCCTGACACTTTAAAATGCCCAGTTTCTCTACAAATCTGCTAAACAGAATATCCTCAGCCATGAGCAGCATATCCCACCAAACACTGCTGTTGTGTACTATTACCATATATGAACACTTGTTTGCTAAATTGAATTGGAGCTTTGATATGACTTGTTTTGGTTGGAGTGAGTGGAGTAGAGGGTGGTGAACAAATGATGGAACAAGGAGAATGTAGAAGTTAATTTTTTTTTTTCCTGTTCTTGTGTTTCTTCATTTACTCATTACATTTTGCATATGCATATGTATGCGTAATGTAGGTTTCAGTGCTTATGTAAGCCTCTGGTTAATATATTTTAAAGGCTTTGTGAAGAACGTGGTCTGAATTATTGATCACAAGAGCTTTTAAGGCACTTATCACCCTGATGTCTGGATGTACTTTTTATAGTTTGTATTAGGTCATTATTGGCTAAAAAGAGATTAAAAAAGCATCATCCTGCTCTGCAGTACCCCAGTACCTTGCAGCTGAAAGGCAAAGGAGGTACTGGGGTACCTCCTTTGGTCAGCCAGTTTAAAAACCAGAAGATTGTTGCTTCAGATTAGCCTACAAAGGTACAATTACAGTCCTTGAGTATTCCCAAATATATACTGTGAAGTATTTCTGATAGAAGCCATTTGCAGAGATAGACCTCTTTTCCAGAATGCCTTCCCTACTAATCCTAGAATGCTGGTCCTGTAAATCTTATGAGTAAGACCTTGCTATATGAGTAGATCCATAATCAGGATAACTGAATCCCATTCCTTGGCCATCAAATTGATGGGAGTGGTAGACCTCTCAATAGTTGTGCCTCTGTTCATGTGAGACCTGCTGCCCAACTCTGGGCTGAGCGGAATATGTGGGTGTTATGGGTGGAATATGTGGGTATTATGGGTGGAATATGGAACAGGCTTCCTGCATGATGCTTTCTTCTAGCATTGGATTAAGAGCTATTTTAACTTTATTTCACCAGGATCTCAGCTAAGTTGAAATATTTTTCATCTGCTCCAGGCTAAAAGGAAGCATAGAAGCAATTACTGCACTACTTGATGCACAATAACCCGTTAGCTATGTTACTTTGTTCATACATGTAAATAATTAGACAACTCTAATACCAAGCAAGATACCTTGAGGTAGTTCCCAGTTGCCGTCAGTTAAAAATAAAACCATAAGTGTCTTGCAGGTCCGTGTCTCTAAAGCATTAACAAGGTTTTTTTTTAATCTTTAGAGAAATCAGTGTTTAAGGGGCAAGCAGAAAAAGGTTAAAATCCACACCATCTTATGCAAAATAGATGTGTTCTCCTGTCCTATCTGATTCTAAATTTTGGCAACAGACTGTCAAAGCCACTGCTGAGCAGACTGATATTTTTTAGAGCATCAGCAGTCAGACTGTTCAATACAGCACTTCCCCTGTATCTCTCATTTTACATTCTGGATTTATTATTCACATCATGAAGCTTCCCTGGCAACATGCTTGACTTGTTGCTGCTTCTGGTGTTGCATTTCACTCATGCTTTCACTTTCTTTCCTGTTTTTTTTTTCCTTTCTTTCTTACTTTCTGTTTTTGATGGGGTTTTTTTTTGTTTGTTTGTTTCTTTAGAAAAAAATAGGTTTCAGTAGTTTTATTTTGTTGGTAATCTTGCCAATCTGCTCATGATTCAGGAAATAAAATAGTATAGAAGAGCATTACTCCAGCTACACCGAATCAGCCTGTAAAAACTCACACTTCTCATATTTTTTGGACAATAAAAATATCATTATGACCATAATCAACCATAGTTGATTCTCCAATAGTACAAATTTGCAAAACTATGTAAGTTTAAGGTAAGTTTACAGGGACACTTCCTTACTATAACATCCAAGAGTTTAGCAATCTAAAAAGTCTAGTTTAGAGATGCCCTGAGATAGAGATTCTACCTGCATCTTTGAACTTTGTAGACTTCAGTGGACTTGTCTTCCATGAATATGTCTACTTTTTCCTGAACCAACTTATAATTTAGGGCCCTGCAACAATCTGAAATAGTACATTTTTCAGTTTCATTGTATGAAAAAATACTCTCCTTTTAATTTCTTAATTAAAAAACATCCACCTGATTGTTTCACTGCATACTACACTATTGGAGGATGTGTAGAGGTCTACCAAATTCCTCTTTAACCATCTCTTCTGCAAGCTGAAAACCCTACTGTGCTTAACCTTTCTCACACAGAAACCTCTAGCCCAGCTTCTGTTTTTGTACTACAACTCAGCTGATTTCCCCCAGACTACACCTGGACATGACACACCATCCTTACCTCACTACCGTCAAGGTTGGAGGCCAAAATTTAGTTATCCCAAAATGCAAGAAACCTGACACATATTCTTAAAATAAATGTCGTAGACCTCAAAAGTTGCTGAGAAAACCACGAAGGAGAAAAACAATAATTTTTTTATATCTGTCTGGCTAAGTGTTCCATGTTCCACTGCAGCAGTGGATTTGAATGAAACAGAAAGAAGTTTCTGTCAACAGCTCCAGATTTTATTTCTTATGATAAAGAAGCAGAGTCCTTCTTTTTAATGTAGGAAGCTGAAAGGCATGCTTAAAATTTGCATAGAGTTCTTTCTCAAAATTGCAGGTACAGATTCCATGAAAGCATAAACTAAAAAGAATAAAAGAAAAAAACACTTGCAGTAAGTGCTCTTCCACCATGTTTTCAAGCCATAGCTGAAGTACCTGAGATGTAATGAGAACAAAGTTACTTGGAAGACAGTAATTACAGTGATATAGGACACTGACATACCTCTCCAGCTCTGGGCCAGAGAAGGAAGAGCTGCCATACCTATAGCTATATATGTATGCAAGGCTATCTGATCAATAAGCAAAAATACTGAATCCTGTAATTTATCAATATATTCATTCACCTTCAGACATCAAATCAGGACACTGTATTCCAGGTGTTATATGACTATGGTCAAAAGAGAAAGAAAGTGGTTATCTAGTTACCCTCCCCTCAATTCCTCTATTAGATAATTTAGGAGTTCATAACCTTATGTGTTAGTATTGATGAAGAAATTATTTCAGGAGCTTCCTATATGATTACATCATACAAATCTTGTAAATGGATATTCTCTCTAGATATTAAAGAGCAACATTTGAAAACAGTTGTGGTTTTCTGTACCACTGGAATTGTTTCAATTTCTTGAAATTTATCACTTTTCTCTATTCAGTTTAGTAAAATGATAAGGTAAGCCAAAGGACATAAAATACCATGCTCAGCAGAGTTAAGGTAAGTATTTTAGGGAAAATACCCATCAATCCATGATCAAATTTTCAATAGTAATATAGAAAAGGTTAGTGTGAGATAAATACTATATTCTGTTTAGGAAAACCAATTATGCATTTATGTCATCCATAAGAAGATTTGACATGAGGGCTGAAGATGTAATTTTTCCCAGATTCAAGCTGTGCAAAACTAACATATTGGAGGTGGAATACGAGTACTTCAAAACTTGGAAACTTAGCATAATGCAGCAATCCAACAGAGAAAAGGCAAACTTGAGGCTGAAGAGCATTGCCAGATAAAGCTCTATCAGGTAGGAAGAGGAGGAAAACTGACACCAACCAAAGTGTGATTTCTTTCTTTTTCTTTTAAAATTAGTACAGAATATCTCCCTATTCTAGGCAGCTTGGGCATTTATCCTCCTGCCTATCAAATCATGTAAAATCTTTTGCAATTGGCACCCAATGCGCTAATTCTTGGTGCTGAGTCTTCAAACAAAATTAAAAGCCAAAGAAATGTCATTCTATCAAAGATTCTTAAAATCTAAAAATTTGCATTTTCCTTCTGAAAGTAATGCTTCAGTCTAACCAGAGAAGCTGTTGAAGGCTGGTACCTTTAATACCTCTGATGCCTGTGTTGAAGATAGCCAGGTGCAACACAAACAATGAAGGAGACTTAGAAATAATTTTTAAGCATGCACCTAGAGGAAAAAAAATTATATAATTGTGCACCAAATAAAAGGTTACTATTTCTGAAGAAGCCTCATCTTAAGATCATGGAGACAATCCAAGTCTGAAAAGTTTACATTCATAAAAGGCAAGTCAGACAAAGCAAGGGATACTCATTTCCTGCTTCTAGTTACAAGCTACCAGTTCTCAGTTTGCACAAAACAACAAACTGTTGAATGGATATGAAAATGGCAAATAGGTTTTGACTAAAGTTTAATCCATAGAAGAGTCAATACTCTGATCCATTTTGCAATTCAGCCTAGTTAGTAATTAGTGAGTCGTTACCAAATTATTAAAAGATAAAATACTGGAAGCTTGTGAATATTGGAAACAAGGGAAACAATCAGAAAGGAAGCCAGAGAAGTCCTTCAAAAGCATCACCTTTGTCATGAGACTTTAAGCAATGGAGTTATCCCAAACCATGGAGATGTAGCTGGTGGAGTAATAACATAAATAGCAAAAACAAAGCAGTACATTTGTGCGTAACTAGGAAAAATATCTGCACAAAAGGAGATACTGTGAATCAGGAGAAAAGCTGTAAGAACTGAGAGGTGGGACAGGCCTGACAACTATACTGCACATCATTGCTTTAGCCAGAAATCCATCTGTCCCTCGTTTCTGAGGACAGCCCCAACTTCTGAGTCATGGATGAATCCTATCCCCACCCTCAATGATATTTCTAAAATTATTTTTTGCCATTGAAATATTTTTTTTTACCTCAAGTAGGAGTTAAGGAATTGATACAGAATTGAACAAGTGAATCTTATGGCTTGTGCTGCGCAAAAAGTCAAGTTAGATGGACTCAACAACGATCCCTTTCAGCTTTAATATCCTTTAGTCTGTATAGATCAGCTTCTTCAACTGCCTATCTTAAAATAGGAAAGTGAAGACAATTCCATGTGGTGGCTGAGATCCCAGCTCAGTCTCCTGACATACTGACTTTACAAAACCACAAGTTATGCAGTCTTGCAGAATTCAGGAGAATTATCCGTTTGTTGTATGGACCCCTGAATCTTAAAAGAACTTATATGAAGTACGTCTGCACGTTCAGACTTTACACTTTAAACCCTGAGTGCCTAAGTTTCTCAAATTGTCTTTACACTTCTTTGGGCGTGGGTAGGAAGGATCAGAAGATTTTCACCTCCCTGAATCCTGTAGGTGTCAGGGCTATCCATTCTTCAACTCTTTTCTGTTGATGCTATTAACAGCTTAAAAACGGCACTTCAATCTGTTTAGGTAAAACATAAAAACAGAGAAGTTCAAATCACAGATATTTCTAATGGCAAATAAAAATTTCCAGAGGGAAAAAGGTAACTTCAAACTTAGTTTACATGGGGGAAAATGACCCTGCACTACATGTCTGGTCTTAAGGGAAAGCAGCAGGAAAGGGCTTTGAGGGATAAAATTACATCTCCTGTTATCATCTGTTTGCATTTGATCCAGACAGTATAAACCAGGCTTGTGTATTTAAGCAATAAAGCCAGGATGTTCAAAAGAGGACAATAGCATTATAAAGTGGTTGTATCAGCACTTTACATTTTCACAGAATTGAGGAAGTGGAGGGGGGAGGGAGGAAGTGGCACAGGTAAAGACATCTGAGGATATTAGATTTAATATTTTCCATGATCAAGCTTATATAGCCATTCCTCTGGAGTATTTTCCAGCAGCAGCTGACATGGTTTCCATTAAACCTATAAACTTCTCCTTAATTTGATAGTGCAAATACTCATGGCTCTGATAAAGGTATATATATGCTGATGTCTTTTAGCTGTATTATTTCTTTCCTAGGCTATATAAATGTAGCTCCCTGTGTCTCATCCTTCAATCCTTGAACCATATTTATGGGCTGGGGTTTTTTATCCTATCAGTAGTTCCCTAATTATCACAGCTTTTTTTTT
>WBNO01028922.1:2435-28621 GCA_013400575.1 Peucedramus taeniatus | reverse complement strand
TTTTTTTTTTTTTTACTTCTTTCTGCACTTCTTTCTTCCTGACAAGCCACCTAAATCTCTGGCTCTCAAATTGCTATTCAGTTTAACCACTCAGATGTACCTGCTCCCCTGAGCCCACTGCAATCATCACAAAACATGAAAGTTAATCTTTCTTGACCACTTAATCATCACCTTCATTGCTGAAACTGACAACAGGGGTGACAATTAGCATGAATTACAGTGGACACCCGCTTGGAAAAAAAAGTATCTAGAAGATCTGAGAAGAAATTTTCAATCAACATGATTTGGCAACCAAAAAAAAAACAATTTTGGGAAAACTGCAATATGTGTAGACAATGAGAGAAAACAGATGTGCAAGACATTGTCCTCCCACTCTCGAAAATATCTTCATTACTACAGCACCCAAAGGAAATACAATTTAATGAAAAACACATTTGAGTCATTGCAACAAAGTGTTCAGATTTAGAAATGTCGAGGATTCTTGTTCCTAGAAAGAACTAAAAAAGAAACACTATGCTACATCTGAATTAAAAATGCAATGAAGTTTTGGTCATGTGAAAAAAGATGAGTATTTCACCTTTTATAAATTCAGTAACACAAGTAATACAGGAATTCAGTACAGAACTGAAGCCCTGATTTTTGCTTGGAGCTCTCCTTGACTAAGTGCCTCCCAGAAACTCATTTCACAGAATGAGCACAGGCATTAGATCAGCATGCCAGCTCTCCACTGGCCTAAACTGAAAATCTGTGATGGAGAAGCATTCCGAAAATTTCCTTTTGTACTAGTAGCTCTTGGAAGCTGCTCTGGACTTTTGATTAATACAGGGAAGCTATCTTATCAAAAAGATAAGTGGACACACAATGCACGAAAGGCCATAACTTTTTGTAGAAAGACATTTCAAAGGAAATTAAAGTGAATCTATGAATTCTGCTACACTGTGAAAATCTGTGAAACCTAAGATCATCACTGAAGAAAGAATTGGGTATTTATATAGATGATGAAGACATTTGTATGCTTGATAACCAGACATGATAACCTACAGAAATTAAGAGGCATGGAAACCTTCACATCTTTATTACCAGCTCTGAATAGGGATGATGCTGTCCTGAGAGATACATTGTTTACAAATGTCCATTCTTCAGACATTTACATTACTCATTGCAGAATCCCGTTTCACAGATAACAGTGTTAAATGGACTGCCAAAATGATCAGGCCATGGTCATCCTCCATTCAGAGAGATCTGGCTGGCATGCCTCTGGATGGGTATGTGAGGACTTTCCTAATGGGTCGCTTTGCTCTCTCTGTAGATTTACCTAACAAATGACTGTAAAGTTTTGTTTATGAAGACCAGATTCAGCCATCTGTTATGTCAAGCAGCAGAGAGTAGCTATGAAAGATTGCTATGCTTTCCTTATACCCACAGCAGCCCTCTTCTCTTCCTGGTACCAAATGGAACATTCATAGAAGACATCTAGAAACCATAGATGATGAAGACAGATAAGCCGCTTCAACTGAGGCATGCTGACTTGTGATATACCTCTCTGCACTGCAGCATGGATCCACCCTGCTGCAGAGAGTAGATTCACAAGCTTTCTCCTGGCTGACACCTCTGGTTAATGCAGAAATATGCTCATGTCGACTCAACAAGTGTTTTAAAGCTTCCAGGGGGATCAGTGCAACTAACCCACCACAAACTACTCCCTAGAGGTTTACTCTGCAGAGCCGTACATCTTTTTGACAGTGACTTTCTGGAAGGATTGCTCTGTAATTATCACTGTCAGGAAAAAATTATCACTGTCAGAGTGAAGCCCCTTGAATGCATCACTTGGGCACAGGATTCACTTTTGTGAAGTTCCCAAAAAGACAAAAAAAGGCCAATGTTTCTGCTCTTCAATTGGCAATGATTTTGTGAGGGCTGCACAGAGTTAAGACATTCAGTAGTCTGCAGTTTTAGGCCCCAAGATGTTCTTGGAGACTCTGCTGAATCCATATTTCACCAGGCAGAAGGTATTTCAGGTGCTGAGACTAAATATTCTTTATCAAGATGTTTCCTGGGTACCACCCAAACAGCGCCTTTCCTTTTTGCCTACTGTGTACTGCACCCTGCAGATCTGCTTTAGCAGATCTGAACACTATCTCAGGGGAGGGAGGTACAGGGAGCAAGAAAGGAAAGAGAGGATAAAATTAATTTCATTTCAAGCAGGATCAGCACATACTGCACATTTTATAGGGGGCTCATTTCTCCACAGAACTGCTCAGATACCATTGTGAAGGAAGAAGCGAAATCATACATGTTAGGATACATAGACAGAGATGAGAACATCCATTTAACCCATGCAGTCCCTTAATGTACAATCACTTGGTTCTAAAGCTCTGTATCATTTACTGGNAAAAAAAAAAAAGGCAAAACAAACCTAAGAACCACTGTCCATACCAGAAGCTCTTACTAAATCCATTTTGAAAACAGCCTGTACCATTTTCAGAGACTCATGTTCAGTGACTCCCGTTACTAGGCTGTAATGGGAACTGCCAGGATGGATTTAGGCTGTAACAAAGTGAAATTGACTGTTTTCATGATATTTAAAGTACATAGCAAACCATCATAAATCCTGCTCTCTGTGTATATATATTGCCATGCAGGGCAGCAGCAGCCCATACTTTAAATAGCTCCAACATCAGCCTATTTGTAATGTTTTTTTATTTATTGACTGTATGACAGAATTTTGTTGTTGTTCTTGTTGTTTTGTTTTTTGTTTGTTTTTTTTTTTTTTGTTGTTGTTACTATGTAGGTAGGAAATAATGCTGCTCAGTCCACAAGGAGCCTGAAACTTAGAGGAGTTCCATGGCAGAGTGGGTATATCTAAACAGTCTGAGTCCTTAAAGCTGTGGGATCTGCTGCAGAAGTTTTATGTAAAACCAAGCCCTCCACAGAAAAGCAGGAAGTGTTTAGTGAGATTGTTTTTAACTCCCTCTCCCATCCTTCTCCTCTGTCAGTCAAGTATATTAAAAGGGAATTAAAAATGGAGGCTCAAGATGGACAATAGCTAGTGGAAGAGAAAAGGAAGGGAGAAATCTGACCAATTAAAAATTAACCTGCATGCTGGAAAATAATTTTCCCTATAAACCATAATTTCTGTTTCCCTTGTTTCCCAATAAATGAACTGTAAATATTTAACCAGAGTACTGGCATCACAATGCCTGCAGCTTGTGCCATCCCCTACGCAGGAGAGGCAGAACAAATGTTGCAGAACTAAAGCATCCCTGCTGCTCTCGGCTCCATGGGGCTGCTTGGCTCTGCAGTGCACCCAGCCCTTCTACTCGTGGCAGCTCTAGTATCCCCTGGCAGCTGTAGGGGATGGTTCCAATGCCATACAGATGAGCCAGGAGGTACCAGGTGCTTCTGTTGATGCACTTTACATCAGATATGAGCAAAAGCCAGTGGGACAGCAGCCCTTCACAAAGAGTACCATGGTCTACTACAGGCAGGTAAAGTAATCAATCGTCTGCATGTTGAAAGACTAAAAAAATCCAGCAGCTTTTTCATGGACACAAAATTGGGAACGAGATCACTGACAAGCAATAACCTGTTATTTTTCTGAAGAATTTAACACCCACAGGTCTTGCTAAAGTCAGTGTTAGAAATAGCCATGTGAAGCATTTAGGAAATCAGACCAAAAACCAGGTAACAGCCAGGCTCCCTCCAAAGACAGCAGGGTTCCTTGGGGTATACTCAGTAACACTCTGTCCAGTCTGCTTTTTCTGATGGCATACATAACAGAGCCTCCATCACTGTCCTTGGTAACTATCCCATAACCTAACAGCTCTCTTTTCTTGCTGTTCCGCTAAAGTGCTTCCTCTTAATGTATTTATCCTACCCTCTTGTACTCACTTTAAAATCACTTTGAGAGGCTATTTGGGACCTGCACTTCTTAGATACTCCAAGACTGCTTTTCCTACACTTGTTTAAAGATTAATTGCTTCCCTTTTGTAGGAACACTAGAAAGAGACGCAGCAATGTTCTCTCCTTTGTACCTTTGGCATACAGTAAGGATCATGGCTGTGCTATGCTCGGCTAAGGAGCAGGCATGGATAAGATGCTTTATGCAGGATATGTTACTGTGGACATTAAAAGTCCTAAGAGCGGTGCTTTTTGCTCCTTTTTTCCAGGTAAGGAGTTCTACTCAGTGATTCCCAACCAACATAAAAGCTTGGACTCTGTCCTCATATTTATTAATATCAGACTTACTGAGTCATCCTAAAGGAAGACTAGATGTGTGTAAAAAATGCAGCTGCAAAAGGCTTCTGCCTGACCAGACCTCAATCAGGGGACACAAAGCAGCATGCTCTAGGATGAGTTAAATGCCAACAGTTGAAGCCTGAGTGAAGCCTTTAAAAAGAAAATCAAATCACAAGATGATAGCTTATTCTGATTCCAGCATTGCCTCACATTGGAGCAGAAGCCCAGACCTTCTGGGGTACAGAAAGCCACACAGAGTAACTATTCTGATATTAATACCTATGAGTGTCTAAGGATTCATCTCCTTCTCTGAAAGTGAAAATCTATAAATATTGATAGCTAATTTCACAAGGAAAGAGATATAATAAAAAACCCAAGCCTTTTTCTAGTGGTAAAGAGTATATAACTAAATTTGCCTCTTTTTGGCTTCTAGTAGCTTTGTGGTTTTTTGATGGAGGAAAAACACTCTGTCTCTGAAATACTCCCCCCACACCCCTTTTTGCTTTTGTTCTTACAAAATCAGGTGTCCATAGTCAAATGAAATCCCAAAGAGGGAACACCTGAGATAATAAGGTCTCTTCTCATCAGAACCACTAGACAGTCAATGGGGTCCTCCACAAGCAGCAATGGGTTTTGCAGAGTGATTTATTTGAGAATGGCAATATGATTTTCTAAAGTGCCATGTGAGTGAAGAGAGGCAGGGAAAAGGTGAGTCTTTATTTGATTTTCTTGATTAGAACTGCTAAGATTTTACTGCAGTGATTCTAATCAGATGTAATCCTTTAGACAGAGGGCAGAGGGAGTTTGGGACTTCAGACTTTGTTACTCTTGCTGATGGTTCCACTTACAGAACAGTGTCTTCTCTAGGATGCTGATATTTGAGCATGAAGTTGCTCTGCCTTGTAGGTCCCTTAAATTTCTGTGGGAGGTGAGTAACTTAGAAAGAAAGAAAACAACAACACAAAAAAACACTAAAACAAACAAAAAACAACAACCAAGAAAAGTGAGCAGACCAGTAGAGCTGGAGGGAAAAATTAAGGGGATGGGAGGAAGGGTTTTGAACAGTTTTGTCTAAATCCCTTAGTGTGAGGAAATGAGCATGGCCAAAGAAGAGGAGCAAAATCAGTTAAGGGTTTAGAAAACAGGATTTATGAGAAATAGCTGAGAGAACTGAGGTGGTTTAGTCTGGAAAAAAGAAGGTTCAGGGGAGACCTTGTCATGCTCTACAACTAGCAGAAAGAAGGTTTTGGCAGTGGTAAGTTTATGGTTGGACTCAATAATCTTGAGGGCCTTTTCCAACCTAAACAATTCTATAGAAATAGAATTTATTCAGTCTCTCTATGTTATAAGGCCTCAGCTTAGACAGATTTTCAGTGCATTCATCTCAGAATGAAGAATTCTTTAGGAAATAGATAATATCTGGGCACCCAAAGCAATTTCTAAATTAGCTAATCACTCTCTGGGAAGTTTAGCTCCAATGTAACACTTCTCAAAGAGATAGTACATTCTGACAGAAAAAACACACTCTTCAGGTCACTAAGCTGCTTTTGCCCTCTCCCTCAGAAAGGTGAGACTTTAAGAATCCAGATGGGTGGAAGCCTAATGTATAAACTCACAATATAAGCCTGATTACAGTGATTATATAATGTTGTGCCTAGTTGAGTTCCTTCTCCTTTAGCTAATTCAGAAAGCCACTTATGACTTATTGTTGAAGTCCCCTAGAAAAGTGAGGTGTTACAAGCCCCTGAAGCTGCAGCCTGGAGCAAATTCATCCTAATTTCTGAAAAAAAAGAGAGAGGAGAAGGGGTGGTGCCTTAAAGCTTGGCACACATAAGTCTATTTCATCATTCTTGTTTGAAATAGGAGTCAAAGTTTCTTCCTATAATTTGATGACTGCTTTTATAGAAATGAGGAATAACTGTTCCATTGAGAACAGTTTTACCTATTTTATTGGGAGACTTTTCTTATGTAATGAAGATCCCCCAAGCTGTTTCACAGAGCTCTTCAGAGAACTCAGAGAATAAAATGAGGCAATCTTTTGAAAGAGTACTAATTTAGCAGGGTCATGTAGCACTCAAAGCGAAAAGTTAAGGAGTCCTGAGAGTTTCGCTGGTTTTCCACCTCTGCTATTAATTTTGCTGGGTATCTTTGGGCAGCAGAATTGATCACTGAAAAACCCACGTTTTAAAAAATGGGTCACTCAACGTTCTCTTACTGTGTGGAAACTGCAGAAATGGGTTGGTGTGGCTTCTCCTCGCCGCCACGAGGCAGGAATCCGGCTAGCCTGCCCCTTTGTGGCGGTGGGAGCCACACGAGAGGCCGCCCCAAAACCTCCCCTGAGGCTTCGGTGGCAGTCAGGGCAGCTGAGTGGATTCAGCTGCAGAGAAAAGCCACTACAGTCCCGAGATAAAGAAAGCCAGGAGCCGGACACTCCGTCAAGGAATCCCAAAGAGTTTTAATCTCCTTGAAGGGACAAGACGAAGTGACCACACCCAAAGCTCAGCAAGAGCTTATCAAACCTCTGACTCAGGGAGGTGGGTACAGCAGCCAATGGGTAGTTACAACAGGGATAAGGATATGTTTCACTGAACCAATGGGGAAAACATAGGGGTGGGAGAAAACCCACACAACAAACCATACACGGGGGACAAGGTGACTGACACAGAAACCTCGAGAACAAGCTGGGCAGGGAAAACTTACTTGACATAAAGGGGGGCAGGACAACTGGGAATGACTTAGCAGAAATGGGGGAAAGGAGGGGAGGGACAGGTTGATGGACACCCTGAGTGGCGGGAAAACCTGGACAAAAACCACTATAAGGGGAAGGGACAGGAGTAACATGGGGCAAACCATAACTTTACAACCCTCTCAAAATACAACAGTGAAAGACTCAGGCAAAATCAAACAAAACACACACTACTGCAGGTTGGGTAGAAGCACCTGTATTATGAAAGATAAATGGTCCTTCATTAAACAGAGTGCCAAATCATGAGAAAGCTAAGAGAAGTCAAGGGAGCTCTGTCAGCTCGCACTATTTCAGACAGAACCCTCTAACTTAGGATAAGAGTACATATGACGAATACTCATCTACCATCTTTAAATCTCTTGAGAAATTGCAGACTTCAGATCCTTACCTCACTAAAATCTATCCCAAGGTGGCCATTGTGTAGAGTGAGGATGAATTAATGCTAAAAAAAAAAAGTAGATATATAACTCAGTTCTGTCTCAGCAGCAGGATAAGCATGCTGTATGGTAGCTACCGATCACCTCAGTTGGCAAGGCAGGCTCACTGAATCACAGCCACTCCACCCTATGTGCTGCTGTGTGATGAAGGGCTTGGGCAGCCACAGAGAAGCTTATCCTTGTTTAAGTAGGAGGGTGCCCTGCCTTAGTCAGCAAGGGTCTCTGTGGTGGTGTGTTTTGTTTGATTTTGCCTGACTCTTTCGCTGTTATACTTTAAGAGGGTTATAAAGTTATACAAGTTAAGATAATGGTTTGCCCCATGTTACCCCTATCCCTTCCCCTTATAATGGTTTAGCCCAAGTGGTTTTTATCCAAGTTTTCCCGCCACTCAGGGTGTCCATCAACCTGCTCCTCCCTCCCTTCCCCCCATTTCTGCTGTCATTCCCAGTTGTCCTGCCCCCCTTTATGTCAAGTAAGTTTTCACTGCCCAGCTTGTTCTCGAGGTTTCTGTGTCAGTCACCTTGTCCCCCGTGTATGGTTTGTTGTGTGGGTTTTCTCCCACCCCTATGTTTTCCCTATTGGTTCAGTTAAACATATCCTTATCCCTATTGTAACTACCCATTGGCTGCTGTACCCACCTCCCCGAGTCAGAGGTTTGATAAGCTCTTGCTGAGCCTTGGGTGTGGTCACTTCGTCTTGTCCCTTCAAGGAGATTAAAACTCTTTGGAATACCTTGACAGAGTGTCCGGCTCCTGGCTCTCTTTATCTCGGGACTCTGGTGGCTTTTCTCTGCAGCTGAACCCACGCAGCTGCCCTCACCGCCACCGAAGCCTCAGGGGAGGTTTTGGGGCGGCCTCTCGTGTGGCTCCCACCGCCACAAAGGAGCAGGCTAGCCGGATTCCCCGCCTCGTGGTGGTGAGGGGAGACCACAGGTCTCCCTGCACAGAATTAAAGGCCAGCATGTACTTAAGAGCTCCATGCCTTGAGGGCTTAAGCTCTTATCCAGCACAAGTCTAGTACTTCAAGAGTCATATTCTGCTTTCATTTAACACTGATGTAAGCATGAATAACTTCACTGAGATTAGTAGCATACTTTAGCTTATACCACTGTGCAATAATACCAGAATTTGACTATATTAACTCTTTCTTACTGTGTTTGTCTCTTCTGAAGATACCTTTGCCAGAAATTCTATATTTCAGCTGAACTGTCTATTATTTGGGACAATTGAGATTTTTTCATCTCTGTAATATTAATTTCTTGTCTTCTTTCAGCATGGCCCTAGGGAACCATCTAATTTCTTTCAACAGAGATATTGATAAATTCCCTAAGATGTATACTGCTTTCCTTTTCAGTGCTTGAACTGAATAGATGTATAAGGCAGATAGCACTTTAATCTGGAAAATATTCCCCACTAGTGAATATGCTATTGTTCTGATGGCTTAGCTGAGATGCTGTTCCCTTCTTCACCCTAGTAACAACTTTGGTTGTTACAAATGTTGAATCAAAGAGATCTCTGGGCATCTAGAGGTTCACTGGGAAAACTGCATCTGTCTGCCAGAGCCTTGGGGATGAACTAAGAGCAGGGGAGAAGGAGATGAGGAATGCTGCAGGGGAACACTACCACCTGTTCCGAGCCCGGCCAGCCCTTGGGACTCAGGCACACAAGTGCAGTGTCTGCATGCATTGCTGCCCAACCTTCATTATGACCATTAGCTGACACTGATAGGAACCAGGCAGGCTGGGGGAATAATGGGATGTGATCGTCTGCTCTCTGTATCCATTCACAGTGATAAATCAAATCTTTCCTAATGGAGCAGTAAAAATGAGGACTACCCCTGAGATTAATGGAATACGAAGCCAGGAAAGGGATACAAAGATATGCCTCCATTTTCCTTGTATTATTAATGGCAGATATTAAAAATTGAGTATTTACGATATGAAAATGCTGCTCACTCCCACAAGAACTGCCCCTCTGAGTAGAGCAGCACAGAAGATTAAGTGTAGCTATCACAGTCACACACATATCATTCAAATCCTTATTTTTGTCCATGTCGAAGCAATGCGGAGAATAAATAGACTTCACAAGTAAGTTTAGTTATGAAGTGGGTATGTATTGGAGCCCCGGCACAAGTGAGATAGCTCTCATAAGGACTTGTGCTTTGAGCCTTGGGCTGCCCCACAGCTTTATTCACAAAGGTATTCCATATGGAAGAGATTGCACAACTTTTCCATGCATATTCAACCCCTGGCCCAGCCTGTCCTCGCCTCGTATGGTAATCAGCTCCACGCCCTTCTGGGCAGGCGTTGTTGGCTGTGGTGGTCACATGGGGGTCCCTGGTGGTCTCTGAGGCTGAAGATTTTGTGGTCTTCCTCGAGGATGAACTTTTGAACCTTTTCTCCTCTCGCATGCGCTTCTTGGTCCCTTGGTCCTTATCTGGGTATTCCGTGGTCTTAATGAGCTTGAAGACAGAGGGGTTTCTTTATCTGGGCTTTTTGTATCTCTTGATCTCCTCTTGGTATTGTTTTCTATGCAAGAAACCTTAGAAATTTGCATTTTCCTGTGCCCTTTGTACCATGGCAGGGGTTTCTTAAGTAAAAAGGTTAAACTTCAACCCAGAGTTCTACAGACTATACTTTAAATGCTCAATTCATAATGTTATTTTAAGTAAACTCCAAAATCTCTATTTCAATGTAAGTGTAAATAGCTTGGCTAACCATGATCATTTTGCAGACTATTATCCACTTTTTTAAGGGTAATGTTTGGCTTAGAGCTAGACTACAAGGGGCTTCTTTGTAAACTCTGCATCTTGCAGGCAATAGTTAAAATTTAAATTTCCAGAGGGCCCAGCTGAGATCAGAGCTTTGTGCCAAGCATTGAGTAAATATATGAAAGAGAGCCCTGGGTACAAATTAAAATTCTGAAAGAAACTGAGGGGAAACGAAAGGCAGTTCATGTGTAGAAACAGACATTTTAGTGCAAGGAAATAGAACAGAGATGAACAGGGAGGACAAGTAAATGCAAACACATTGTCACTTCAATGTCCATCATCCTAAGATCTCTCTCTAGCCTTGAAGTGTTGCCTTATGTTTTAATGTAGTACAAAAATACTACACAGGCTCTCTGATTTAAATTCCGTAGCTGAGAAAGCAACAAGTACATTTCTCCCTTGATTGTAAATTACATCTCTACACTATAAGAAGTGAAAAGCATTTCATTAGAATTACAACTTCACAGTGCAAAATTAGAAAGTGGCAAAATGGTTGAGGTACATAGAATCTTGGTTCAGTCCTCTTGTGTCTCTATTACAGCACACTTCAGTTTCTTGATTATATGCGATTTTTCTCAGCAGCTCCCTGACGTATATTGTAGGCCTGGGCTGAAATGATCACCAAAATAATGCATAGCAACTAGCAGGGAAGCTGTCAGCTACTGGAGAGATTTACAACGAATTCAGTAGCACCAGCAAAAATGAGTGCATGTAACTCACCTGAACAAGGTTAGAGTTCCGATCCACACATATGCAGAATTTTCCAAAATTGCATTTGTGTATCCGAAGTCCTCTAAAACTAACAGGAAAGACAAGTGTATGATCAATATGCTTATCAGACAGTGAACAGCTTAATATGTAAATATGTTTGGAGCCCCTTAGCAAATGCATCATGCAGTGACAGCACACATTTCCATGTACAGGAAGTCATGGCTGGGGTACTTTGGGTTTCATCAACCACATACAATGCTGCTGGCCATTGCTTTCCAGCAACACACAAATACTGTGCTATTTCGTGGTTGCCAAAGTAAAAATATCTAAATGGTGGTTCTGGGACAAGATGTATCATAGATGAATAGCCTGGAAGAGGTAAGCAGATTAAAGATGAGTGGTGATGGCTAATTCTGCCAGAGCCACTTTATTAAAAGCAATTAGTACAACTTTTCCCAAGAGCAATTTGTTCTTGGAGCAGGTAAGTCAGTGATGTGATCTTTCTGTGAAATAATACACAACAAGACAGGTTTCCTTGAATTCCCAAGGTGATGGTAGATTTGCATTTTCAACAGGTAATTTTAACAAATGTTATTCCAATTTAAATGTCTCTCTCAGTAGATTGATCTCATGTTAAAAAACAGCACGTGAGAGATGGAACATATCTATCCCATTCAGGCTACAGAGTCCAGGTTGATGGCAAATACCTCAAAGAGACACAATGCAGTGTGAACCAGAGTGCTTAAGTTAATTTCAAAGTGAAAGTATTCTGGGCAGTAGGATTGCTTAAAAGGATGAAGAAAGATAAATCCAAACATTGACCTAAAAGAAAAAAGTTATTCTAGCTGTGCAGTGTTTAGTAATTCCATCACAGGAAAGCTACTTGAGAAAAACAGAGATTTAAAATAGTGACAGAAATAGCAAAGAATGAGATCATTCAGAATTATTATGAAGAATAGCACTATCAAGAAGTGTGTTTTAATGCTGAATGTTCCTGCCAGGATGAAAACAGAGAAAAAGGTTTGTGTCCTTGCTCCAGAATACTTAGCAAAACTGTTTTTTAAAAAAGCCCTTATAAGATCACTGAACAAGAATACTCTACTCATGCATGAGTACTCCTACCTATCCTACCCACAACTATTCATGCCTATTTAGCAGTTATCTGAGGAAGGCTTGTACATACCCTTAATATTGATATATTTTAGTGTCCTCTTCTTGTAACTCCAACTTGAATACTCTGCTAATCAGTTTTCAATAATCTCAGATAAGAAGCAGCATCTTTTTATCCCTGACAGAGCTGTGTGAGGAGTTCTGAAAAATGTGTCGGTGAAGGTTCGAATAGGTGCTCTGTAGGTCCATTTCTTAGTCCTTGGATGAAAATAGAAAGTTCTTTGCACATGTGTGTATCTACTTTTCCACAAGATTATGGAAACAGACACTAATAGGAGAAAAACAACCTCACAATGGTTCTATTAGGAAAGGGTAAGCAAGACCAATTTCTTCATTAAAACTGTGTTGTTTTCTTTCTCGTAAAAACATAAACTGCATTATGTGCCAGCTTCTGGTATTTTTTTTCCTCCTCTGGAGTATATGAAACTCCTGATGGTAGCACAGGGAAAGTGGAATTGTAGCAAAGGGATCATAATGTTGTACAACTGCGTCAAAAGAGATTGTTTTAGAAGGTTCTCACAGCAGAGGTTAGATGGATATCATTGTTTCTTGATGGCAGTCTTATTGTCAGGTGAATGGACTGACTCCAAACACATGTCCTCCTTGCTCAGGTGAGGAATAGAAGCCTAGTCCAATATTATCTATTCGGGAAATCATGTCGATAATTTCTTTTCATTTTCTTCTTTTTTTTTCTTTTTCCCTTTTTATTTTCTTTTAGCCCCATAGCATTAATGATACTCAGGGTGGCAGTCTGACTTAATCCATGAGGCAAGACTCTGTCCAGCTCCTCTCTGTAACCTCATGCTAAAATCTAACCAGTTCATCCCCTTCGTCTTTTTAAGACGAAAATCATCGAAACTGGTGAAAGAGAGAGAGCTTTGCAGCAGACCTGAGTGTCAAAACTGTTTTATACTCTCTCTGATTGTGCTCTGATGTGCTCTGTTACCTTACAAATAAGGTGGTTGGATCTCTCCTTGTCTCTCTTGCTTGAGCTCTGTGAAATGGAGGTAATTAACACCTGCCTCAGGGAATGCCTTACATTGATACTTAATGGATTAACATTTGTAAAGCTCTTTGAAAGCCTCAGATACGGTGTATGGAAATTCAAAGCATTGTTATCTTGTGGGGTAAACAGGCCAATTTCTCAAGGCCAATCCTGCTTTATGTGAAAGACAACAAACTGAGAGGGTAAATACATCACCATAATTCAGATAAAGCAAAGCCAGCTGGCTTGCCTCTGCATGTAATAATATTATCCTGTCTTCAATATGTGACATATATTAGTGTGACATACATTAGTGTGACATACTGCTTATATATTAGCCTGAAAGTCCCTATGCATGTAAGGGTAACTGGTACCTATGACATAAATCCATGGATTTTTAAAATTCCATTATAAGTGTTGGGAAATGGCATATCCTAGTCAGAATCCAGAACAAATACATGTTTTTCCTTCATGCAGTGAACAAGCTAAGAGAGAAAAAACTTTGTCCCCATGGCTGTGGAAGGATGCCAAAGCTTCTAACTACAACTGATGCACCCTCCTAGTGGCTGGCACCAAGATAACTTTAATAGCCAAAGTTAAAAGTTATCTCTTAGTTCTAACAGCAAGGGCCTGTACACTATAGAGATAATGGAAAAAAAGGTTTAATTCTAGTTTTATACTTGTATGTTGGTTTTGTAGCAGGTTTGTCTGTGAAGGAGGCCTTCCTTCATAAAATCTCTCCAGTGTGTAACGGAGACCACCTAACAGGTCCAATATGTAAATAGCACAGCCAAGGTCTTCAACACACATCAGATCACACAACTGCAAAAAGAGATGGATATGGCATTGTCAAACCATACCAATATATTCATTCCCCATACTTTGAGGGAAGTGAAAGCCACTGAGATTAAAATCAGGTCATCCTTCACATGTGTCTTGTGACTCTTCATAATTTTTGGAATACAGCTTTTAAGTATAGCAAAGTGTTTTCATCCCTGTTCTAATTATTTTGTTGCCTTCTTCCTTTCTTACAAAAATTACACCATTCATGTTTGTAATCCTGCTGACCACAGGCAGAGCAAGTGAATCAAGTCTTTTTTTTCTAGTTCATAACCAATATGATATTCATCCAACATGTTACATGTAATCACAAAAACACTGATAATCTTAAATAAGGTAGTTGTGAAGACTACCTTATTTAAGAAGAGAATAAAGGAGGCAAGAGAAAACTATTTCAGGCTGAGAAGATAACTATGAAGAAATATTTTAAAAATGTGCATTTGTTTTCATCCTTTAGAAAAATATAAAGAGAGATATTAGCTTTATAATGAATAAAATATTCTCTCTATATATGACAGAAAAATGAGAAAATATTTCTTTAATTTTAGTGGAGATTTAGATTGAATATAAGGAGTTGCATACTATGATACAGATTAATAATGTGCTACATTGGGCAGTCTAGAAATGTGAAATCTGCTTCACCAGTAGTTTAAAGGAGAAGCCAAACAATCTTAGGATGGTGTCCAGCTAGTTGGACTTGTATGAGAGTTGGTAGTTGGAATGTTTTTGGTTTATTAGACACACACCCACGCACTCACGTGATAGATTAAAATGAGTCCTATAGGTTCTTTTCAACATCAATAAGCAGTACAACCTGATGTAGAATATGTTTTCGTCAGCATATCTGCATTCCTATCGTTGTAACTTGTGTGAAATCCTACTGACACCCCTAAACTTACCCTGGAGTGGAATCTGACCCAAGAGGTGACCAAATAGCAGTGCAGTGTACTCTGGAACTTTGATCTGATGAGGAAATAGTTAGGGCTCGGAGGTCTTGTTCTGGCTGCATGCTGGTTTTGCACAGGAGTAATTTCTTGATTTCACTGAAGTTGCATCAGAATCAAGCTTGTCCCCTCTTATTGCATATTTGGATACATTAATAAATGTTTATTTTACAGGGAGAACAGTGTTGGATTTCAGTCACTTCCACTCTCTGGGATTCCATGACTAACACAAGCGAGATCCTGGCCACATACAGCATGAAGCAGCATGACTGTAACAGCACAGTATTAAAAATGAGTCACTTAACAAAGGCAGGGAGGGATTAGTATAGAACAGAATAAATAGTAGTCATCGAATTTTTTTTTCTCTCTGCTAAATTCTTTCAATTTATTTTTTCTTTTAATTACATGAATTAGGGACACCAGACTGAAATATTTCGTCACACATTTCCAGCCTGAATATTATGGTAACAGATAACAGTATAAGTAAATATGCCACAGAGACTCATTTCAAGTTGAGTTGGGTGAGGATTTGCTTTGACAGGGGAATTTTAAGTCAGCTAATGGTGTTTCCTAGAATACTCAACAGTGAAATACATTCTCTCTTGTATGTCTTTACAAGTGTCAGTCATTTATCTAGAGACAAACCATAAGGAAAAGATCAAGTGTATTAACATAGAAATAAGGAAATACTCTAAATTTACAAATTTATGTATGATGCTATCATATATCCCTTTTCTGACCATCAAAGATGAGTATTTTCCTTCTAATTACTGACTTACATATTGCTTTTATATATTTAAATATATAAAATTGCTTTTATATATTTAAATTATTGTATTCTGTTTTCCTCTTCTTGTTTTCTGTCTGAATACTCTCATCCTATTCTGTCATGTCAGCTAGTCATCTCTTGTGCCATTCTTCTATTAAACTGAAATAAGCCCAGCTAGTAGCAGGTTTTTCCTTTCCCTTACTTGCAGTTCTCATTTCTGCTGCTTCTTTTGTTGATCATCTCATTACTGACTGCAGCTCGCTGAAAAACTTTTCTTAAAAAGTTAGCAAATTCTGTGTCTTCTTGATGGTCCATGTTTCCGTTATGAAGAAAACAGGATCATGATTAATGCATTTGGTCATATGAGCCTCCTCCCAAGGGTTTATAGGGGCAGTCCTCTGCTCTCCACTCTGCTGATATTCTCCACCTCTAAAATGGAGATGTAAATTGTAGTCTACAGGAGGGGAAGGTTAAAACAGTTTATGGATTGTTTCAGTCAGATGACAGGAGTTAATTTTACTGCATAAATAACAGAAAAATGCAAATCACAACCGAGGCAGAGAACAATCTCTGGATTTAAATAATAAAGTACTGCAAGACAAGGATGGAAGATGCACTATAAGGTAGCTTGAAAACTTCCATGCAATACAAAGCTGAAGCCCCACTGACCAGTCCTCTTTTTTAAAAGTAAAATTCTGTCAAAAGATGAATGTTAATAGGAACACAAACAACTAGTTTCTGATAAGCTTCTTATGGACTCCTATGTATCCATAGGAAATTTGGAGCAAAAGAGAATGTGATTAGAGGCAGTTGCTAAAATTGGAGGGTAGACGGAAACAAAACTTTAGAGTTACATAGGAAATGAGGTAAAATGAAATGAACTAGCCCAGCTGAGATAATAGAATGGTATATGCATTTGCCACACTTATAAATAAAACATTGACTTATTATTGCACTTCTAGGGGAATTTAACATAGCATGATGTAAATGTGGGGGCAGAAGGAAAGGCCATATACATATATGTGATACTGAAAATTACTTTCATGGAATCTGTAGGGGGAGGAAAGGAAAAAAATAAAAGCAAGGACCATTCAAACCTGATTATTGTTTTTCCCTTTAAAACAAAATTCTAATCAGGGCTTGGGCATAGAAAATACGTTAGTCTTCTAACAGAGTTGTTCAAATTATAGAGGTAGAAGGGTCCATTTATTATTGTCTTTGGAAAGCTTCTATATCTCTTTCAATTTTTGTCACCATCTCAATCCATTGGAGCAGGATATTATTTTCACTTCCAGTTGATGCAAAACTTCCTGGTAAACAGGAGAAACCATCCAAGTAATGTGAAGTGTCTTGTTGAAAACACACAAACATTTGGACTTTAAAAAGCAGGTTCTCTTTCTTTAACTCCTAATGTTTTGAAAGGAAGGAGAAACTCAATAGCATATGCTCCAAATGGAGTGGGCAAGCATTTGATGAATGAACAGAACATGAACACAAATCAGAAGTATCCTGTGGAGTGTCTTTGATGTAAATGGGATTTCAAGTGCTTTATGGAATTTTAAAATGGGTAGTAGGATGCAGAAATTAAAGGCCAGGAAGGCAAGGAGATTAGGAGAATATTTTTTCACCTGATGAGATTGAAAGATAAAAACAATTTTCAGCTCTCACTTGATGGTAGAGAAAATTCTTGCACTGAGGTAGCAGACATAAAGTCAAAAAAAATAAAATATGTATGGAGAGGACTTCTGAATGTGTTTATAAAATACGTTTTTAAAATTCCCTGATGTTTTTGCACAGTCTATTGGAAATCCAGAGTTTTAGTAGGAGGAAAAATACAAAAGATTTTTTAAGAGATATAACTTCATATCCTCTCAGTAGGTGTGCCAGAAATACAAAAGAATGTTTGCTGCTGCTCCAGAAATATTTTAGAGAAGGCAGAAAAACTGTCTCTCTGTACAAATTAATCAGTTGTTACTTTTTTTACAAATGCTATCATGTAAGCAACTGTTAGCTTTTCCATACCTGTTTCTTTGGGGTCATTTTTCTGGTTTGTTTTTGTGGGTTTGCATACCCTCCTTCAAGCAAGAACTGCCTTTGGCAGGGTTTTGTTGGTCTTCTGAAACACTATAGATGTGAAATTGATTCTACCTTCTTAGCAGTCATTCCCTGAAAGTCTTTCAATGACTCCATTACTGCTGACTTCAAATATTTGTCCTTGTGGGCCAAGGAGGATACAACGGTTATGACATCATGTGCAACACCTTATTGCTGCCTATTACTTATTCCTGCTGCCTAGAAATACAGGCTGAGAAATTCTGCCTTCAGGTAATTTACTTTTCATAAAAGTGCCTTGGTCATCTTGGTAGACACTTCTGTGTTGAGGGCAAGATGTGATACAAAGGAACTCTCAAGTCTTAATTCTGCTTATGCTGTGAGGAGTGTGATAACCCCAAATGCTGGATAGAGTGAAGCAAGTTATGTTTGTCATGCCTTGAGTCTTTAATGCTGGAGAAGAACAGTGTCTGTCATTCAGACATAGGGACTGCTTTCGATTTATTTAAGGTATATACTTTCCAACCAATCTTTGTATCATTATTTATAGCAACAGTGTATGTACTATTGGATATCTGCAAGTTGGCTCTGAAGGCTTACTAATATTTACAGGTATCCCAGACATTTGCTCTGCAGGGAAATTGACTATTTTTATGCCAAAATAAGTCAATGCATTTGGCCAGGTCCACAGGTCCATTAATAATGAGTTAAAATTAATCTAATATCATACTTAGAGAAGCAAGGAAGGTCACTTACAGGGCACAATTGCCAACCATCAGACTTCCCCGATGTTTTTTTCTTCTTTTGCATTTATTTTCTTTGCAAGAAAAAACAAAAGAACACAGTCCTCTTTGTCCATTTGTTCTTGAGCATGTTGAACTGACTTACTCTGCACTGACAGTCTTACATGTACAATTAACTCCTTCAAATCAGCTGGCTAAAGCTCATGGAAAGCACTGTCTTATGACAGACCTGGCATAACCAATGACCCAGACATCTGACCAGCCTGGCTGTGTGATGACATTGAAAAACAGTCCTGCTGAGAAAAAGAGCATCATCCTCTGGTGGCTACACGGTGATGAAGAGGCCCCGAGAAGGGCTCAATACATGCTCTGCTTGATGCTTCATCAGCCTGCCACCTCAAAGATGGATGTTTTTATAAGAGTGCCCAGCAGGATGCTAGCACAGCATTGAACTGTGTGTTCTGGCTGTGGCTGAGATCATTTTTGCAGGGTTGCTGCAGAAAAGAGGGGCAGGGCAGCCTGTCACAGCCCACAGATGTATATCCCATCCTACTGAGATACATGAAAGGCTGCATTCCCAGGTTTGTATGCTCCACATCCCCAGAGGTAAAAGCCACTTTATTGAGCCTTCTCAGAGTTAGGCATCGGGGGACTTGATTGTCACACATTAGCTTGCAAGTGTGATTATGAGAAGTATTAATGGAAACCATCCTAATTCCTACTGGTAACCTGTCTGGCTAAGGTCCCCTATGACGATAATAACAATGGAGTTTCTCATGGCATTAGTCATTTCTTTACATTTGGTGAGTTTTGACTGTTAGAAGCATAAAAATAAACAAGACACAATACAGATAAGCAGTAGGTAACAATTTTCCATACAATTGCTCTGTACACATTTTCACTGAAAATGTCACTGCCAAGAACTGTATAATCAAGGCACAAATAAGCAAAGAGCACAGAATAAATAGAACAGCCCTCTTACTGTAGCTTATATGACTTGTACTTATTAAACTGTAAAGCGTGTACTGAACACTAAAGAACACATCACCTGCAGTAAGCTAAATTGTTTTTGCTGACAATACAGTTCTACATGGTGTGGTGATTCAAAGTGAAGAGGACGGTAAAGAAGTAGAAAGAAGAGGAAAGAACACAGCCCTCCATCATAAGAAGAGAATGAAATGCATAAACTAGAGGAGAGGCAACTCAGCTAAGAAATTCAGTTGTGAGTGATGGTTACCCTCTTCAAGTGCAGGGGGAACTCAAAGATTTTAATCCATTCAGTGATTTCAAGGTTAGACGCTATAAAGGTCCTTCTTATGGCACAAAACAGGGGCATAATTTTCAGGTAGCGCTTGAAGTCAGACGGTCTCAATAGCTGACTGAATCTTTTGGCACCTAAATTTCAGATGAGTCTCAGTTCAGATGGAGTCCCCTTTCCTAGTCTGTTAATGCACTTCTCCCAAAGGCGCTGTGACAATGTGAACTGCAGTAAGCACTGGAGAAACAGGCAATATGAACCAGACTTCTAGACAGATACATGTGTTATGGAAAGAGATTCAAGAAAACCACATTGCCTACTTCAGCTGAATGCTACATTGGACTGTGTGCTATTGGGTTCAAGCTAGTGAGCACACAGTTCTGATGCTCTGTCAAATGCATTCATGTAGTGATAATGCATTTGTAATCTGTATCATTTATACTGTGCCACACAGTAATGTAAAAAATAGAAATTGACTTAAAAATCTACATTTTTAGGAAGCACAGGAAAGATTCATCTAAATTAGTTCTGTGAAGCTCAAGAGTGGTCTGAAAGTATGCCACTTTGAAAATAAGTCTTTAAATGTACTTAGCTTGTTGTTTCCTCCCACTATGTAAGATTTCTGTGCGAGTTTCATAACTAAATACTTGCTATTTTTGAGGTGTTTAGGGGAGTCAAGGAAAAGTAAAGGAAACAAGTGGATTACTATTTAAGGGTAAATAATAAAATTTGAATATAGTATTCAGGAGGGTATCACTAGAGCATGTACTTCCATGTATGCTACTAGTTGAAGACACCAAGGGCTAAATTGAATTATCAGTTCTGTAATTTCTCCTAGAATTTTGTATTGTTCAATTCCAGTCTATGTGTCATGTGGTTTTGGTAGATCTTATTTCATATTTAGCACCTGTATGCATGAGTTTGATGAAAAGTTCATACAGAATTTCATTATATGTAAGGAACACATTACAGCCTAAATTCTGGTGCTACACACAGGTTCTTGTAATTTCTCTTTGATTTAAGGGTGTCAGGAGGCAGGAAAAAATTCTGAAGTGACTACTTTTCCTGCAGTACTAGAGACAGCAAAACCAATCTCTGAAGCAGTTTCTGACTCCTAGATCACAGCCTGCTTTCACACACTATCATGTGTAGAACGGAAGTCCTCTCATAAAGCATCCCTAATTTGATTGGGACTGCCTAAGCCTATGGCACCACCTAGCTGCAAAGACTTGGGGTTTATTATGTTTTCACTTCAAACCCACCATTTTAATTTCACTAGCACTTAATTAAAAAGGAGGACATGTATTTACTACAAATGTACTTATCATTTGATCTGTGGTTCCCCAAACCTGCTCCAGGTCTTCTCCATGTTCTGGATTATCTCACTGGTTTGCTATAGGATGGTGCCTTAGTGCTGATCTACAGGCACTGACTTGGAAAGAACTTGGAAAACTTGGAGCTCTTGGAAAGAACTCAGCTGTCTTGGGCTCATGTCAAAGTACAAGTCTGAGCTGAGATACTAACTGTATTTCCTTATTCTGAACTAGAACACTTCCTGAATTTATTTTGTAAAATTGTGTTCTCACCCTAAACAGAAAAAAAAATAGGGATCTAAAACTAACAACAACAACAAAAAAAAACCCAACATAAACAAAACAAAAAAACCAACAACAACAAACTTGTTTTACAGAAATTACAGAAATCTACAGGAATTACAGTAGGAATTACAGAGACACTTTGGAAAAAAAAAATGACAGAGTAGTGTACCAAACTGTCTCTTCTGCAGCTTCTCAAAAACATGAAAAATATTTTTTCTATAAAAACAAACACTTTTTTTCGAGTTTATATTAAAAATGAAACAAGAAATTACACAATATCCTCAATATAGGTGTCAAAATGAACATTCTTACTCTGTATAGAATTGTATTTTTTCTATTTTCTTTAAAATATAGTCATTTCTATGTTAATCTAAGCCAATATGTCTTCATTCTGTTTCCTAGGATGTTTGTTACAGCCATTGAACAAAATCAAATACCTTGTAATTTGGTCAGCTCCTCAGAGCAGTCTGGAGACACATTAAATGTATTAATATCTTCATTTCTTTATATGCTTCCCAGAAACCTTGGCATAAAAGAAGTAGAATTTGACATTTACAAAATGAGTCTTTTATGGACTTGGTGGCCTTTGATACACTTACATTCAGAAAAGATGCTTGAGTTGTAATGGAAGTCTTCACGACTGAGTGATCATTATACCATTAATAGTTATATTTGGTGAAAGAACAGCAGGCTGATGTTTTTCTTTGTTGCTGTTCATCTCACGCAGAGTTTAGAAAAATGCCTTTGAGTAAAATGCAGTACATACTTTAGAGAACAGATAATACCTTGGGTGTCTCTTTTCCTTGGAGATGGCATTTTAGACATATCAGCTTCCTTGCTTCTTTGCAATATGCACAGAAGATTCACTTATGCCATTGCCCAGAATTATTTGGCCTTATAAACTGTACAGATGCTTCTTACTGTACTGTTATCAAAAGTCTGGTAGAAAAGTCAAAATGACAGATATAGCACAGTCAGCCATGCTTTCTCAGCATGCACCTATCTCCTTCATGTGTCCTCTGGTTGGTACTTCAGAAGATTTATTTTAGAAGCTGAAGGAAGGAAAAGCAGGTGAAAAGTAGATCATAGTACCAGCACCTTCAATCTCATTCTCCACACCTCAAAGAATGCAACCACAGACATGAATAAGATGCAAACTTTCTCCCCCAGAAAATTTTATATTAGCAATTAACCAGAGTGCTATAAAATTTTTACTAAGCACACTGATATTTTTGCAGTATAGTAAGGTGAGCTGTTTGAACCAGAGAGGTAACACTACTCTGCATTTCATTGTTTCCAACGAACTGGAAACTTAGGTGCTGATTTCCCTTAATTGCACTGTACACAACTGTACACAGCTTTTCTAAAGCTTGGGGAAGTTACTCCATCCTTCTTAATGCAAGATTGCATCCTGACAACTCTGGGCAGCTCTGGACTCCTGCCTCCTCAGGCTGGAGAAACAATGTGCCAGAGCACCCTAAAAAACAGTATAGTTGAGGAAAATGGTAAGGAGAAATATGTCATGTCCCTCCCTTCTTTTCCTTGCACTCTATATTTTCAGAAAGTACTTTGATATTTCATTTCGTCTGCACTGCTTTACTAGAATCTCCTTTAATTAAAAAAAAAATTCAAAGAAAGAAAGAAACAAACAAAAAACCTAAAAAAACCAAAGGGAAAACTTACAAAATAGATACTTGGCCATGAGAGATGGGAAGAGATTCTGCAATTTTGAATCTTGGTTAGAGGCAGACACTGTCCAAAATGTCAGAGTACACTCCTCATTGAGAAGAGCAACAGGACATAAATTTTAGTTTGTTCTAGAATTCTTAATCTGATGAACAAGAGATTTTTCTTCTTTTTTACCACAAGTCCCTAAAACAATTACAATTGCTTCTGGTTAGAGTTTGTTTTCATATGGATATTATAAAAGAATCAAATAACTGCTTATACTGATCATTAGTGAAATCATTTAAAATTAAAGTCTTTAATTATTTAGTTTTATAGGACAGATTTTGAGAGACAAATTTGCTGAAGCACAGGCATATAATATACTGAATAGAAAGGATTTTTTCCTGTTTAAAAAATGAAAAGTGATTTACTCATGGAAGTAAGACAGCTGTTATTTCCCTTCTGTACCTACTCCTGGAGTACCTTACCTGACACAGTTGTTTCTGATGAGTTTGGATAGCTCTTATCCAAACTGGATCATTTACATCCAGATCAAGGAGAAAATCCATAAGGATGACCTTTGACCTTTTCGCAAGAATACTGAGAATAAGAATTTTGTGGAGGAAAGCTTTGACCAGAAAAGAAAGTTATGCTTTGGAAATTCAAAAAATAAAAGTAGAAAAATAGTTAGAAAACATTAATGTTAAGTGTTTACAAAAATAAATGGAAAAATGTTGTTTATTTGTATAAGTAAAAACTATTACATAAAGCAAGTGATGCTGTTATATATAAGGATAGTATGGACTAAAGATAACTGATATATGAGCAAATAGTCAGTAATACATTGCTCTCTGTTCTACATACACATTCTTATGGAAAGTGTGGTAAGGGCAAGACTATTAATATGAAAGAATAGATATAGAAACTGTATATTCATCAGGGAAATAGTTGATCCCAGGCTGGTGGCAATGTTATTTAAAATGCTATCCATTCTAGTCTTAAGTGGTTCCATGAGATTTGAGAATAGGTTATTTATATTTTCTATATAAAAAGGGAGTAGTGGCATGATTCAGACAACTGATCTGTTAGTTTGATCTCAGCTCATTAAGCACTATGTAAAAACAACAAAGAACATTTTGCTGAAAGAAAAGGCATAGAGAGAGATGGCTAGTGGAGTTTTCCTTGATCTGTCTTCTGACTTCTCTGGTTAAATATTTTCACCAATAATATTGGCCCTGTAATCTGGTGTTCTGATGAAATTGGTGGCATACATTTTGCAGTGATTAACAAACCATAGGAGATGTTGAATAATAGATAAGAAGGAGGAAAAACTGTATTAGCATAGGGCCCTAGGTACTAGAAATGAGATTAAATTAAATCACAGAAATCACGAGTCATACTTTTATATCATACATCATCACACATACATCATTTCTTTAGTGATGAAATGACAGAAGATCCTGTGTTAACTAGTTAGTCATAGCCTGTCTAATACTACCAACATGATATGGTCTTCAAAAGGAAAAAAAAAAAAAAACTTTTTGGGATCATATCAGAAAAGATATTTCCAGCAGTCAATGTATTTAGAAAGAATGTTTTTTAATACAGAAGGCTAAGTTTGGACTTAAGTTTTTGGAAGGAGTATCTTAGAATGAATCTCTATCCAGTTACCAAGGTGAAGAAGAGGATTTTCTTCTTTCTTAATACTGGAAAATGTGCAAGGAAATTACTGGTAATGTAGAAAGCTGATCAAAATGTGTGCCATATCTAATGGCATTGAGAGTTTATAGCCCTGTTGTGCAGCTGAGCAGGACTCACTCTCAAGGCACCCAGCTTTACAGACCAAAGATAACATATTCAAATGAGACAAAGATCAGAATGTTTAATTGAATCCCACAGCTCTGTTTTATCCTGTTAAAGTAACAGAGGCTTTGATTTTGCTTGCCTATTAATTACCGTAAAGGAATTGCTTTATTAAGGATATGTTCTAGATTAGGATTTTCTATGCCAGTCAAGTGTTTTGATCGCACAAACACACTACATGGAAGTAACAGTCATGACTCACTATCAGTTAGTGATTACAGAAGGTGGTGCCACTCCAGTTGGGCAGAAATACAGGGATTATCACCGGATCCTGCAGGTTTGGAGGTCACTCTTTTTTTTTCCATTTATGTCTCCCCCACTTCCTTTGCCCTTCTTTCGTCCTGCATCTTGCTAAATCTCAACTACATTCTTCATGATAGGTATTGAGTTGTCTGATATGGGCATAGAATGCTATGGCACAAAGACTTCAGCATGACTTTCCCTGTAACAGGATTTTAGTAGGACTTGTTCTGCTCTTGCTTGGATCTTTCTTCTCTGTGGGAGTTCTGTGTGCTGCTACCACCAACCAAGAGGTCAGTCTCTTTCTGCTTCCTCAGAATATGTCCAGGTAGTTACTCAAAGTACAAGCCCATAGATTAAGGTCCTGCAGGATGATGTGTTATAGTAGGTCTAGAATGAAAGGTCATTAGTTCATATTACCAATGCAGGAAGTGAAGGATGCAGACACTGACATTCTGTTCCCTGCCCTGGAAATTCTCACATATCTAGCTGTTGGAAGAGTGAAGGATGAGGATACGCTTTGGCTCTGTGACAATGCTTTGGCAGTTTCTCTGCAACACTACTTATTTATCACCCCTAGGAGCTAAATAAATGAATGGCACACTTGACAAGTGGGCCAGGGACTGGGGGACCCCACATGCCAGGTCATAATTTCCCGGAAAAGGAAACGAAATGTTGCGATTTCAATTAGGATCAATTGGGCTAGCTTTGGTCCATGTCCCTGGACTCCATGGCATCCCATGCCTTTTGATGGCTTTCACTTCAGTGACAATTTTTTTTCTTTTTTTTTTTTTTCACAGTATCCATGCCATGTCTCTCATATCTTCTTCTCAAAGTTCTGTGTTCCTCCTCAATTTCCCCCCTGCTTTTCAGCATCTGTGGGGTTAGTTTTGGCATGTTTTGATCCTTTGCACTGCACCTCATTTCCTCCATGACCATTTTCTTGTAGTCACTAAATTTTCCAATTTTGTTTTTTTGTTTTTTTTTTTAATTGCATTTCATTTGATCATATCTCCTTTCCAGAGTGTGTGTAAGTCTTTCTTTATCCATTTCACAAGATTTCAATGGGGATCGATTGGGCAAGTTTTGGTCCATGTCCCTGCACTTCATGGCATCCCATGCCTTTTGATGGCTTTCTCTCTGGTGACGATTTT
>WBNO01028921.1:0-31500 GCA_013400575.1 Peucedramus taeniatus | reverse complement strand
CCATAAATGAAAAGGCGTATCTAGACTCGTCTCTGAATAGATGTGGCATGCTTAGGATGTATTGTGCCTTAAAGCATGTATGATGCTGCTGTCTCTGATGCTGTCAGTTACTGACACGTCATTAAAGCACTGCTGTCACTTCCTAAAAACCTGGTCTTTAGGGCCTGTCTGCCTGTATGTGTGTGCAAGAACAGTGGCTAGCACGTTGTGGGTGTCACTGGAATACAAATGACTGTGATTCTATTGTATGTGGCACTTCTTTTGCTCAGTAACGCAAAATGTTGCATTTATCATTATGATTAAGGCTACAGATGTTCTCCATAGTGAGAATTGCATAGTGGGAAGTCGTGCTGAGGGAGTCTANTCTAGCAGCTACCTAACATCTTGTTTTCAGTTGATCATAAAGGACTTTCCAGGGTTATAAATGCCACAGGATTCATTGTGCAAATGGGGAAATTGAGGCAAAGAAAGATGATGTCAGTGTCAGATGAAGTCAAAAGAAGGTATCTCTTGTTAGTGAAGTGTTGGAAAGTGCAGGAGAACAAATGGAAACTCTTTCAACATTAATTTGTTTTAATTTAGATATTTTAAAAGTTTCTATATTTCAGCATCAGCTATTATTATATCATCCCTACTAGCAAGCAATATTTAATTTTAAATTTTTTTGGTGCAAATTAAAGTGCATTATTTTTTAAATGTATTGTAAGCATATTTTTTATACATCAGATACATAAGACTCAAACTGACCCCTCATTTTCCTTGTGCAAATATTGCTGCTCATTTTAGAAAATAAAATGGAGAGCAGTTATCTCTTATTCCTACAATAATTTTAATGTGAAGGATTTTCTGAATTTAGAAGTACTGAAAGAAATGTGTTCTTTACTGGTTTTCCTCAATGTCATAAATTTTCACTCTTTTTTTAATTTAAAAACTTTATATAAACACCATGATTCTGTTGCTTTCTTCTACTTGTGACATAAATTTGTTATCAATTTGGCTGCCCTCAGTTCAGTAAATGCAAACCTATGCCTCAATTAGGAGAGGTGTTTTAAATACATTCTTAGCTTAAAGCATGGTTGGTGGTTTATAAAACATAAAATATTGTTGCAGATTTGGCGTTTACGTGTAGAGTTGATTCCTGCCCTGGAAAAAAAAATCTCATTGCTAGTTTCTTCTTTCACATTCCTTCTTTATATATATTCCAGCACTTCTCAAATTATTGAAATTATCAATTTAGTATATTCAGAGATTAAAGTTGTGTCTGTGAATACCTTTAAAAGTTATCTCTAAAGAAATACCATATCTTTAGTCTTCTGGGTCCAGACATGAGAAATTTATATTTTGCAGTATCATAAAAGCATGGCCATCTGATATAAATTAAAACAGAAATATTGTCTTTATACTTTTTTCAGTTGTCTACTACTTCTTGAACATTTTCAATGCACCCTCCTTATGTACATTTTAACTTTATCTTTTCTTCTGAAATATTTTATGCACAAAATAATATTTTCTTACTAGCAGTATTGTCATTAAGTATTCTTTTTAAGCCAAAATAGTCTGCTGCTTTATTCATTGGAATGACATAATCTACCTGATACGAAATGTTATCTTAGATACACCTGTTCATTCTTTGCATGGTAGCACTAATATGCAAACAATGTTGGGTGACAGGGTGTGGGATGGAGAAGGAAAATAAGTTGTTGCTTATTTTGTCCATTGCTTTGAATCAATTAGTCTGATTTTAATCATTATGTCTTAAAAATACATTACACTGACTGGGTTACCATTGATGTCCTATTCCAAAGCCTATTAGAATCCTCTAAGAACCTGTCCAGCAACTTTAATAGCTATTGATTAAACCTCGAGTAGATAGTGTTTTACAGAACTATTTCTGTTTGGTATTCTGAAAATATATTCCTTATTTTACTCCCCACAAACTGTTTATTACCTTAGAAATAGCATGTGATTGGCACATTTAAGAAATCTATTTGAATTGCTCCTTTGTACAGTTATAGACTACAGAGAAATGTGTCTGGTATTGACATTTATGTTGCTCTGTGGCTGCATAATTTGGATATTCTTACACTAATTGCCCTAAGTCACCATGTCTCCTTTCACCTGCAATATTCAGTGAATGGAAAAAATTATCTTGAAGTAAACCTCCAGACTGGACATGAGAATAATCAAATGGTGTCTACATGGACATGTGCAGAAACTTGCATGTGCAAGTACATCCCGTGGGTTGGAGCACTTATTAGGGTTCAAGATTACATAGCTTGAGATGATTACAAGCATAAAAATGGAGCTCTGCCAGTCATCTCTGTGATGAGCTGCTGGATAACATGGTGATCTAGAAGCTCATGATAATATTTGGTCATTTCATCACTTCTTTGTGAGCATTTATTTCTGAGGCAAATTCTAATGTTTCAGATTTCTTACCATTGCTGAAAAAAATACTGTTTCTGATAATTAACACTACAAAATAACTTTTTCTTCCTTTATCTCAAATTCACATTGTTTTACCATAGTAGTACTCTTGGTGTTGGCTGAAAGGTAGTCATAGACAGGAGTGTTTTTCTGCATTTATGAGATCCTTACTTTAGAGTCAAAGCCCTAAAACATGGTTATGTTAGCAGGAAACAGATGACAATCTACCTATGTGAACCAGGACTGTATTTAACTTTTGGTAACATCCAAGACATTTGGTATCTTAAATAGCAACATTAATAAGGACAAGAAATCAAGTTTGGGATAACTTGGGAGATTTTTATGTTACAAAGCTTGTTTATTCTTTGTCTATTTGTCTCACTCTTAATGAAAGGAAGTGGCTTTGCAAGCAGAAGGATACATTAAACAATTCCCATAGATTCTAAAGACTCGAAGACAGTCCAAGACTGTCTGTACTACTTTTCTGTAGTATATGTAGCACATTCTATAGCCTTGCTGATGAGCTGCAAAATGAAAATTGTGACCTAAATGTGGTCTTTCTGAAATGCATTTTGAAAAAGAAATAACTGTACCGTTGTGTTAGATATCCTGTGCAACAAAACTCATGTTGGCACTGGCATTTTTTTGGCATCACAAGTGCCAAAGACTTTTGCTATCTGAGCTTGCCCCTGGCTACATATCCTACTCTGAAGGTTCATGCCTTGCCCTTTGCCTTGTGAAATGCAACTGCCCACAGTCCCTTGCTGAGGACCAGATCCACAGATGAGTTTAAACACCTTATTTAACATTTTTTGTGGCTTGGATTTTAAAGCATCATCTGTTTTCCCATTACTAAGAATAGCATTATTTTTGCCAGCAGCATGACCACAATGACTTTTACACTAATTCCTGTTTAAGTCTCATTGCTGTTTAAGCACTTTGCTGATGCTATTTAGTAGTTACAGATCCCTGTTTTCTGAAATGTTCCAAGAGTACAATAGGTCATATATCTAAACAAAATGCACAAAAATGATTCTGCATGAGTTATGCATACTACATTGCTCTGTGTACTTCCCTAAGTGTTTTTATATTATAAAACAATTATATATGGAACAGTACATCTAAATCTCAATTATTACAGCTTAAATCATAAAACAATTTCTGAGAGGACAAAACAGTCAGACAACCCATGTCCAAAAATAAATGACCCAGAAACAACTCCAAAACCACCAATGCAGCAGCATCTGGAAACCTGTGAAGAGCCAGATGCTGCTGCAAAAATATCTTCCACAGTTTGACATTTGGTGCTGTGACTGACATCCAAACTACTGTTGTAAATATAAGGGAACTTACCACCAGTCTACTGCTTCTCCTCTTTTAGAAGGCAAAAACACTATATAACATGATTTAAGACTTCCAAGTAGTTCATGAGTAGAGGAATGACAGGCAAAATGAACATCTGTAAACAAAAAACCCAGTAATTAAAGAATCTTGCTGTGTACTTCAGCATTTTCAGTCATTTTAACATAGATGAACTCCCACAGAAACTCCAGATCTGACCCCAAGACCTGGAATCAATTCTCAGGTTTCCTCTAAAATGCTATAACAGCATTTAAACTACCCTTGTCAAATTTCAGAAGACCTTGGAAAATGGACATTGTTTATTGTTATATGTTTACTGAACTTGGAAATTAATTTACAGTGAAAGTCACTGATTAAAAAACACTTTTCTCAGCTGACAATACATGTATCACTGGTAAAAATTTTGAAATTATCCTTCTAATTTCACTTTGTTCCCTTGGAAATACTTGCTTTCATTTACCCAGAAGCAGATCTCTTGGTGAGACCTTCTCTCTGATCTACTTTAATTTTACCCATTCTCCTTTCTTCTTTTTATGAGTTGTTTCTTCTATTATAGTCACCAAAACCACTCATCAAGCAGAGAAGAAAGAGACTGACCTTGTTCATACATTGCAAGCAGGGGTTTAGGTAGAAGAGGCGCAGAGTAGGATGAGAAAAAGCAGGCTAAGATGAGTAGGATGAGATAAGCAAGTTAACAGCTGATGTTTTTCTGTTAAAAAAAAGCAATGAGCATGTATGCAGGAACACTGAGCCAATCTTTCCTGAACTAATATGAACTAAGATTTAAAATTAATTAATAATTTTCTACTTGTTTACAAAATTGTTATGAATTTATTAGCCTTGGAAGCCTCTGTGTTTGCTCCATCACCCAACAACAACTATGAAATAACTAAAATGGTTTAGAAAAAAATTACAAGAAGTCATATCTCCTGTCTTTGCCCCTGGCAAAAATGTTCCAAACAGGCAGTTCCTGGCTCAGCCAAATTGCTGTAACTGGTTAAGCTACAACAAGTTCCACAAATGTGTGAGCACCTGGGCTGGCTTGTGTGTGCCGTACGCTCACAAGGAGAGGAAAGCGAGGCCAATCCTTACTGTAGGCATATCAGGAAATCACATTGGCAAATTCTTTACTTTCTATTAATTCCCAGTTTCTTTAAACCATTTTAGCCTTGAGCACATGCTCAACATATTCTGAGTGGTGTCCTGAATAGTTAGAGGCCACTTGTTATTTTAGCAAGAGGAGGACTGGCAGCTTACTGCATGTCTAGGTAGCAAGGGCTGTACTGACACTGAGGCTTAGTTCATCAAGCTCAATTGTCTTGCTGTTGCTTCGTATTTTTCCCATCTGTTGGTAGCCACCTGTTATATCTCATGCTGATTCCTGATTAGGGCTTCTTCACACCACTGAAATAAAAAAATAAATGGCAGTCAAAATAAGAGCAATGAGTTTTTTAGGATGCAGTGAATAAGTGCATTATGCCTGAATTCATTTTCTGAGTTAAAAACTGAACAGAACCAAACCGAACCACAGATTTGAGAGACTTTTTGATTTTTTACCCCGAGAACAAGAGATGTTGACTGCCTTACATATTTATTCCTCAGAGCTGATTGCACTTGGTAAAAATGATGCTAAGATCTTAAAAACTGACTAATGACCTTTGGTTTCCCCATTGAAATTGTTTAGAGACCTAAATGTGCTTTGGAAGAGAAGAAAAAAGACCCTATAAAAAACCTGAAATCACTAGCCTTTCTTTGGATAATCTTGGTCAAAGAAAACACCCAAAGTAGCAGAAGTCTTAATTAAATGGTTTGGTTCTTAAGCAAAACCCAAATGTTTTCACTGATGAAATGAAAAACAAGATGTTTTCAGGCATTCCTGGGACACTAAGATATGAGGAAAAAAGCTGGAACTGACCTCATAAACCAAGTTTATGTGGTTGCTTTAATCCAGGGATTGAAACTGAAAAAATGACCCGCCTCTGCACCCTCTACAATGTGCTGTGACTTAAATGCATAGTTGAGATATAAGTTTCCCAACCGAATTCTCAGAAAAAATGCAACAGTGCCAAGAACAACTCCCCATCTCCTGTCTGAACCACAGAAACACATTAGGAGTTTTACTCTGCTTTATTGCTTACATTTTTGGCATTTTCCTTTTTTGTTAAAAATTAAATTTGTTTATTATTTGACTGTACACTCATTTTTGTTTCATTTTTTCAATTTTCTTATGACTGAAGTAAACACACCAAAATAGAACCACAATGAACATTTTTAAAAGTACTGCAAATGCACCCTGTGATTCTTTCCTAACTGTAATTTGGAAAATTCCAAGTGGTAGTAAAGAAAGAGTGTCCAGGCTGAAAAGATGATGGAAATCGAATTACTTCAAATTAATTTAGTCCAATGGCCAGCATGGCTAACCTGGAGGTGAAAGCTAACCTGGAGGTGAAAACTAATCTGGAGGTGAAAACAGTGGTAACTGAGGCTGCTGTTCTGGGAACATGCAAAATGGTTCAAGGCCCAGGGAAAAGGGGATATTTTGGCCAGTGTGGTGCAGATTCAATTCTAGAATTTGAAAATTCTGTAATGATCACTTGAAGGGCATTAATCATCTGTCTGAACAGATGTTCAGCAGCTACCTAGTAGAGAACAGGTCTCCTTCCCTGAGACTCAGCATTCCACATGTGCTCCAGTTGTTTGTCCCCACCTGGCAGCTTTCCCAGCACTTTGGGTATTCCCATTACACACTTTCGTGCATAAACTTCCCTGCAACCAGCAGCTGGAAAGTCCAAATGCACTGGCTCAGAGTGTGGCTTGGAAAAGGGTTTGCTTTGTTGAAATGGAAGCTTTAACCATGGCAACTGACTGCAAGTATCAGGCCAGGTTTTTTCTCCCAGTAGCACTGTAGTCTTTGCTCACGTAGGCAGAATTCAAAGTGCATGCAAGGACCCATTGATTACTTCCTAGTCATTGCATCTACAAACTGAAATTTGCTATGGCAGCAAATCTATTGCACCTAGCAGTAAAAACTTTGCCATCCCAGGAACATTTCATGAAAGTAGTATGATTAAAGTCTTCGTTTCACCTTAATGGGGAGGAAAAAGCATATAGCTTTTGTTGTTGAGCATGGAGTCATAATACTAATATGTAATGGAAATGCCAAGGCTGTAGTTTATCATCTTATTCCCAACTGCCTACATATAGTGCAGACAACATCATCATACTTATAATTTATGTATTCTCATGTGTCTTCAAGAGAGCTACAGCTCAGAAAAGTTATTGCTCTCCCAATATATTCCTGCTGAACTGTGTAATCCAAGGCATTTATCTCAATATCATTTTGCAAATTTAGGTTCAAACAGCTCTCATCTCTCACATCAGCTCTACTTGACTTATTATCTCTTCTAGTATCTTACTTTATCAAGAAACCCACTACTAGATACAATGGGTGAAACTGCTACATAGATATATGGATAAAGAAATTTAATCAGCGCTCCTTCATTCATAATATTCATTTGCAAATTAAAACAGTCAGACAAAAGTTGAACTTAGCCAAACCAATCTGGCCTGAAACCAGCCTGGCAATACTGTGGGAACGAAGTATTTTGTGGTACTTCTGATGCAGTCCCCACCAAAATCTTGTACTTAATGAAAAATGAAAAAAAAAACCAATCAAAAATCTTGAATGTGAAGAAATGTTCAAGTAATTTCTTATTATATCCAGATGGGATTACTACTCCCTGGTCACTGTCAGTGAACAATAAAAAACACAGGGTAGCTAGATGAGTGTAAATGAAAATCCTTGTATTTGAGGAGCCAGATTTTCAATTCCTCATAGAGAATCAGCTGAGTTTCATTGAGAAAAAACTGTAAAACCTGATCTTCCTTTAGGGTCCTGAGTTCTGACTACTAAAGCTTGCATGTACTGAAAGTCAAACTGGGCTGTGAGGTCCTGTTTGCCCATCCCCATGCAGTAAATATAGACTGTGCAGCTGCTTCCTGGGAAGACATCCCAACTACCTGCCATTCATCCCTCTAGCAGGATCTTGTGTTTAGATGTGATCAAATGTTTTCATTTTTCTTCTCCTTTCCCGTTTCTGAATTTGTTGGTTTATTTGTCCCCCAGGATGTTCACAGATTTTCCATTCTTTGGGTGGGTGGTATGAAAAGACTCAACAAGACCATTTATTTGACAATATCTTGTCACATAGGTCCATGAACACTTTTCCCTATCCACCAGTTTTACTAATCTACTTATTGAAAAATTCAGCATTCATTAAAGCAGTAGATGATATAATTTAACTATGTAGAAAAGAGAACAGTCTGAGATCTTCCAAAAACTTGAGGCTAATATATCAGAACGATTTTGCAATTAGTTGTAGTCTAGCTGGTATCTTTGGAGAAAAAAAAAAAACCTCAGTAAAAAAAAGATCATGTTTCCTAAGAATGTTACACAGTCAATACAGAATTCAAACCCCTCAATTGCACTTACACACTGAAAGTACAACACAGCAATTAATAAAATAACATTAAAAAAGAAATTTAAAAAATATCCAGAAGGTTGACTGGTGAGGAACAGTTTGAGTAAAAGGACAGGTACAAGTGAGTAGGAGTCTTAAGTTACAGCAGGTAGAATACAAGACTTTGAAAAATGAATGAAAAAAATCTGGAAAAACTACCAAGAGATATTTTACAACATTTTAATATGCCATAGGAAGCCTCATAGATAATGGGGTAATGTGCAGGATGGCACGCTTAAGGGATGTGGGGACCTTGTTAAGCAACAAGGTTATTTTTTTATGTCAGCCTTCAGAAAAAGGTGATAAGCCATTAATAAATCCTTGAGCAATTTTTTGCAAATATTTAGAGTAAGGCTTTGTCAGATATGAGAAGATGGTACGGGAACAGTACAGTTACAACTGTTTTGTTAAATAGGCTGATGCTTCAGGGATGATGAGAACAAGGTTGACTCTGAATCCTTCCTGCCTTATTTTACATTGTGAATATCAGCAAGAGTCTGTGTATTCCAAGCTGTCATGCACGTATTTTCATAGCTGCTCTGTAGTATGGATGTCCTCTGACTAAGAATGTTTCCAGATAACATTTTTCAGGTCACCTTTTTTATCTGATCATATAAATTCCTGAGGGTTTCTTCCTATTAAATATTCCTGATATGTCACTTTTCTTCTTGGAATAAAAATAGAAACAGGGAATGCCTGAATTCTGGTAAATTAATTGCCCATTACTGCCTTTTATTTTTCAAAGATTTTCTGGGTTTGGATTGGGTTTTGGTTTCCAGAATTTGCATTTACATGAACATGGTAGTTTAGGTCCTAGAGGTTCAGTCATTTCGTAATTGAGCCCTCTATGAGCAGTTAAATTAGCCTTAATCTTACCACGTGAAGACACTACATCACCCTCAGCATCCTTAATACTTGTTGTAATTTTGAGGGTATTTACATTTTTTCCTTCTCTTTGCCTACTGTGCTCAGACAATTCTCAACAGTTCATGCATGCTCTTCCTTCTCCAGGTGCGAGTAATGTCTTTTGGTGTTGGTTGTCATGCTGGATCAATATTAGAAAGAATTGTGTTAGCAAAGTCATTGATACCAGCATTTAAACATACAAAGACAGGAATAAACAGCGTGTAACTCAAAGATGCATGTAGGTACATTTGTCAAATATGTCTACATTGCACCATTCACTCAAGAGTTGCCTTAATTTAATTCTGCAAGCTGTTGCACTGTATGGAAAGCCTTGACCTCACACACCTCTTGGTACTCCTTCCCTACATTCTTGGATATTTTTATGCTGTGCACTCTCTTTAGGACAGGAAATTTATAGTGAGTGACTTTACTGTTACACATTAAGAGAAATGTGATATAACAAATGATATTGCTAAAACAATGTGCAGGGAGTTATTGCAATAAGTCACCAGGACTCCTTAATATCCATCTGAAAGTCCTGAGTCTTGCTATGCTCTCAAAATGCACTGATCAAGTACTGTGTCAGAAGGTGAAAATCCCACTTCAATGCACAAACCTCTGAAAAATGGATAAATAGAATAGAATAGAATAGAATAGAATAGAATAGAATAGAATAGAATAGAATAGAATAGCATTCACTGATTATTTCCTTCATAGTGAGATAACAATTGAGGAAATTTTTTTCTTCAAAAGGACTCTTACAGAACAACAAGAGATGTATAAAAAACTGCAAAGAGATGTTATTTCTTTCCAATGAGCTCTTTTGGGGAAATAATAATTACAGTAGATATTTAGACTATGTAGTTAAAGTGTGTTAAGATATTTTAAATTCTCTTTTGTAAAAATCACTCAGAGATCTGTTTCTAGCTCATTTTCACAAAAAGGAGAAATAAACTGTAGCTGGGCATTAAATGCATTGACGTATGTGAAGAATGTGGCATTATAATGCCAATTATCAATGTGAAAAGATATAAAGGAAACCAATTGGGCAGCAATAAGGACAAGATTGTGTGTAATTAAATATGTGTATGCAAGAATTTGAGATTATGAAGCAGAAAAAATCATGGTTGGATTACAATACTTAGCAGAAGAAGGACTGAAATATTCAGACAATTTTGATAAATTAATTGGAGTAACTATGGAGGATCAAACTAACATCATCACTGCTCATTGGAAGGAAATAATGAGCTACACTGATGTGAATAAAGACTAAATTAAGTTAAATTTCACTACATTTGAAATTAGCAAAGAAAAACTTTTTTATGGACAGCACAGTGAAATATTGTATTAATAAAGTGACAGAAAAAAGCATAGAATGAAGAAGGAAAAAGGGAAAAAAATCAAATTAATGGGAAATTTGAAAATAACAATCTAAAGTTATCCCCAAAAGATAACTTAGAAAGAATAGTAAATATATTAATTAAACATATTAGATTCATTTAAAGAGTGTCATGTGAAGAAAAAATAATAAACAAAGTGGAGTTATTAAGCATAGAAGCATAGAATGTTATAGGTTTGAAAAAGACCTTAAAGATCACCTTGCTTCAACTTCCCTGCTATGGAAACACCTTTTATTAGACCAGGTTGCTCAAAGCCCCATACAAACTGGCCTTTAAGACCTCCAGGGATGAGGCATCCATAGCTTCTCTGGTGAACCTGCTCCAGGGCCTCACCAGCCTCAAAGTGAAGAATTTCTTCCTGGTATCTAATATAAACCTACTCTCCGCCAGTTTAAAGCCATTCTCCCTTGTGCTGACACTACCTCCAAGTAAAAAGTCCCTCTCCCTCTTTCTTGTAGGTCTCTTTTAGGTACTGAAAGGCTGCAAAAATATCTTCTGGAGCCTTCCCTTCTGCAGGCTGAACAATGCAGCCTGTCTTCATAGGAGAGGTGCTTCAGCTTCATGGTCTTCTCCATATTTGGTTAATTTGTGCAAAATTATGGATGAAAGATGTATTGTATGTTTCTATTTTACTTTCTATCTTTCCGTCCTTTGAAATAAAATGTTTAATAGAATAAAACTGGTAGATACTTTGGTCTAAATTATCATATTAACTACATTTTCCTACTGGATTTTATATGTGAATATAGATTTAACGGTGGTTTATTGAGACAAATTGTTTAGATTTGCAAATACTCCTTTTCTGAGACATATTGTGTATATTTCTATGTACAATGAAAATAGATTAGGTATCAATTCTGGTGTTCATATCATAAACAGAGTGATAAATATCCTAGATTGGAAAAATTACAATAAAATAAAGTGCTGTATAAATCTATATTATGGTATGTGAAGTATGACTTTAGGAGGAGCGTAAGAGACCAACATGATAATTTGGCTAGGATAATATTTCTCTAATGACAAAGTGGACGAATATAGTCAATTAAAGGTGTGCCTTCAAGCAAGAGATTAGGCAGATTCTTGTATATGCTGCATTTAAGGCAATTGGAGGTATAGCTCTTTCTGTGCCAAATCCTTTTAAACATGGATTAGTTTCAGAATTAATGGAATTAGTTCTTTTCAGAAGCATTCAGATACAACTTATGTTCTTGATTTTGGTGGGTTTATCAAATTCTGTAATACTTAGTAAGCTCCACTTAGTTTTGAGTTAAAACAACACAAAATTAAATGACCATATAACTTTGATTTAAAAATGATAAATACCTCCATGGCTTGCTTAGACCTTCACAAGTGTTTGTATTACCCTAGCCTCAAAGTCAAGTTGACAATAGGTCTGGATTTATTGCAAATATTTAAGACAATTTACACAATGAAAATGAAAAGCTTTTCAGTTTTTCCAATCACAGAATTTATTTTCAACCAATTGTTGTTTAGCTTTAGCATTTTACACAGCTTAAGCTGTTTAATGTATGAAGAAACATCCCAATAGCAAGAGATCTGAGGAGGATATGACTGTGCTTGCTCCTGATAAAACATGAAAAGGCAGCACTCACGTTGCCCCAGCAGCACAGCCCTGCTGCATCTGGCCAGTAACCAGGCAGCCCCAGGGGAGGTGGTTACAGCTCCTGCCTGCCTGGCATCTCCTGTCACCCATGTCCCTGGAAAATAGATATGATGGTTAGTTCTGCCTAAGTAAACCAAGGAGGAAGTTTACTTAAGCTCTTCTTAAGTGGCTGAGGAGAGGCCAAGATTCAGTGCTTGATAAACAAGCATGTTATGTATGTATGCATGTATTTATGTATGTATGTATGTAACAAGCATGTATGTATTAGTACAGGCATATACTTTACAATTAAATTTAAAGCACTAGTTTTAAAAAAACAAAACAAAAAATACTCAGATATCAGGCAAATAATTTTAAAATTAATTTTACATGGATCATTGCTTTGCAGTTAAATTTTTTTTTCATTTTTTGTTTCCTTTTTTGTGCTTTTTTTTTCTTCATTTGTTTTTCTTTTTTTTTCTTTCCTCTTTCAACTTTTTTTTTTTTCCTTACTTTTTCTGCAGCTGTATTTTTAATCAGGAATTCATATTTTATCACTATGCTAGGACAATCCATCACAATTTTTCTGTATTCTGTTTTAACTCTTTGCTATAAATACAAAAATCATTAATATGACACTATGAAAGATTCCAAGTCCAGAAAGACTGGACTGAAAACTGCAGCAGTATTATACAAGATCATACACTTTCAATAAGGACAACATGGGAAGAGTTATAATATAAGTGTACTATAAGCATTGCAGACAACCACATAATAATAGACATATATTTGCTTCATATTGTAAATTAGGTAAATAATTTTGTTGACCTTCCTAAACAAAATCTGTTTTACTTTTTTGTCATCTTCAATTTTTTTTAAAGAGCAATATTTAGTTTTACCAAAGTTTGTTTGAAATCAATAACTAATTATCTGTAAAAGAAATGTTTTTTGAATGAGTCCCAACAAACAGATGTGTCTTGTTTTATCATCTTCAGTTTTGATTGTCTCTACTGCAAGTCATAACAGAATGAAATGCCTACAGATCGACTTTGCCAGGTGTAGCTATGTAAACAAATGACATCACATAATAGCACTCTGAACTAAAAATAAAACAAAAAGAAAAAAAAGAAAAAAAGGCAGCATAATCATCCTTATAGTATTTTGTGTGGTTCTTGTGCTAGGAGCTTCTGATTAAAATAATAACACTTATGGCAGAACTAAGCTGAACACAGTCTTAAAAGCCTCTCAAGATAAACGCAGGGTTTGGTAACTATACTTTCACCTTTACTGATCAAACCAGATAAAGGTCTGTAAAGATTTTGGTACCTGAGTTTCAGCAACACCCATTGAGTAGACCACACAGATTTATCCCCAAAAAGAAAATCAAATATTAGTGCTGTCAGTGAGAACGAGCATGTGCTCTGTGTTTTTTGTAACTGCAGTATCTCCAACAGCCACTGAGGATTTAATCCTTTTTATCAGTGTTCGCCAAATCCTTTGACTTTTGTTGCACATACAGGAAATTAAAAAGATAAAACTGAAACTAATAAGAGAGCAAAGTATGACCACCTTCCATGAACAATATGCTCAGTCTTGTCATTCAACAGCCAACAACAGTGGGTAAGTATTTTTTTTTATGAGATCTGAACTTCTGGGATTTAAGGCGCTCATTTCTAAATAAAGCTAATTATATGGGAAAATTCTTTAAGCATCTTATTAGAGGATAAAAACTGTGAGAAATTCTCTGAGCACAAAAAAAAGTCACCTAAATAAGGATTAAATCACACCTTAACACCATCTTCTGGGATTTGTTTTTATTTTTCCCACCAAGGGAATCTAGACATAGCAAGTCAGAATGACCCAACAGTTTGAGTAGCCCAAAACACTGTAGCTAGATGTTGTCTGATTTTTTATGTTTGAGTTACATTTAGCAAAGAAAATATTCAGCAGATTCACACACTTTGTGTCTAGTGTGGGAACTGTGAGGTTTTTTAAACTTTATTGTTAAAAATTCAAGCTCTCTCTCACAAACAAGTTGTCTTTCCTAATATTAAACTATTCCATTCTATTTCTAGCAGTTTTAGTGCCAAGAAATCTTATTGCATCCAACTAGTGTCTATGAAAGTGCCTACTAATATTTTCACGGAATTGATCAGAACAAACTAGATAAGAAAGAAGTGTCTTTATTGCTGTCACCTTCAGATAGTATTCAGTCTTTACCCAATTTCTCAGCATTGGTTACCACTTAATTTATATTTAGACCCACAGGATTTAGGTGGCAAATTTCCAAGAGCCCAGAAAAATATTTTCCAGTGAAGGCAGTCCATGCACTTCAATTCCTGCTGTCTCTGGTGGGTCTGAGCAAAGGCTTGTTTAGATGAACCAGAGAATATTCACTGCAAAAATAAGGAAACATACCTGTTTGTCATTCCACCCTTGCTTTATTGTCTGAACATAACTAAGTGTAGAAGCAAACACGTGTTTTGCAGTAAAGCTATTCTTGACAACTAGTTTTTCCAAATTTAAAATTCAACCCATGGGTCAAGCCAGACACCAGTGTATTGCTCCACAAGGTGCCTCATTGTCCTAGATGCAGAGGAAAAAAGCTAAGGTTCAAAGCACGAGTTTATGACATAACTTTACTCATTTAACTGCTATGTAAACAAGCAGCAGTAGCTTGTATAGGTCATGAATTCTTCTGTAACTATTTCCACAACCTGCTGGACTCACATAAAACTCTGTCACCCTGCAACTGAACCCCAGACCTGTTGCTTCCTTGTCCGTTTCTTCCTCAGCATTCTGATGGGCAGAGGAGAGAGGTAAAAGGGTTTTCTTGTCATTCTACATATCAAGAGCCCCAAGAACATCATCTCTTTCCTTTAGGGACTGTTTCCAATTGAGCTTGTCCTAACAATTTCACATTGTCAGGTAAAAAGACATGGAACAAGTGCAAATTGCACACCTTCTACTTGTAAAGTGGCAACTTTTGAAGCTGCAATTCCTGACTGGAACATTGGGTTCAGGCAGCTCAAAGAAGGCTGCCCATTGATGTATGAAATAAGGTCCTTCCTTCTTGCAGGGAGAAGCAATTAGTGAAGATCAGAAAAGATCCAAAGATCCTATGTTGTGGCAGGACAAAGAGAAGAGTGAATGAAGCTGCGAGGAGGCAGCTTATGCCCTCATTCTCTCTCTCATGCAGGAAATGAGGCATCCCAGCATAAAAGCATCAATTTCAGTAGGAATTAAAATTGTAGATATTATAAAGAAAGATGTTGCCATAATCTTTTCCATGATAAGACATGGAAACATTGTTGTAATGTTTAATATGAAATTAAAATTATAATACATGTAAATTTCAGACCATTCATAGCTGCTATGCAATTAAAACTGAGTGACAAGTGCATTGACAATAAACTATGCAGTTTGTGTTCATGATCCAGTGTAACTACCAACCAAATTAAAATCCATTGTTTTATTTGACCTTCTCTTATTTATCTGTAAAAAATAAATTTAATATTTCTCACCTTAGGAAAGTTTTTAAATTTTGTTCCTTGTCCTGGGAAAAATAATAATTAATAGACTACTTACCTTTTGGGAAGTGGTAATGAAAGGCTGACTTGTGCCCACCCATTTCTGTGACCCAGAACTGCAGAATGCTTGGTAATAAGTTAGGTCTAATTTTTATCTCAATATTGTCAAATTAAAACCGGAGTAAGTACATTTTTATCATTTAAGACTTGCTCCAAAGCATAATATCAGGGAAATGAGTATCTCAATTGATGTCATTAGGCTTGCTCCAAAACATAAGGGAAAAGAGGCTTTTAATTGATGTAATTCACCTTGGGATCAAATCCAATGAGCAAACTACGGTTTTCACCTCCATCATATCATTATATCTATAGCTTAAATAACATCAGAAAAATGTTATAGTTGCAGTTTATTCATCTTGAGCTATTGATTGTAATAACTGGTGATTTACCAGAACTGTCTGAGCTTTTCTGACATAGTCCAGGAAATATATTAAAGTGGTCAGCCTATGTTGCTTCAAAAGAGTGCTAATTATTCCTTAACATTAATATTGCAGAAAGTAGTCAAAAATGAAGTGGATACTTCAGATTTGAATCACAATATGAATTATATTCCTAGATTATTCCTCATTGTCACATTCAGAGGAAAGATGTTTACACAGAATTGAAACTATGGCATCAATTCATCATAGTCTAAAATGAAAACTGAATATGATCTGGCAGGGAATTGAAGAGGTAGGTTGGAATATTTGTTCCCTAGAAGACAAGAAATAGATTGAGGATAAAGGCATCCTTTTTCTCCAAGTGCAGAGTTGAACCATAAATCTGAGAAAGAATGTCATTATGTCTTATTAGTACTTCTTTGTTCTTAAAAATGAGATTTAGATGATGCATTGAAGTTAGCACAGGTTTCTATTGAGCTGTTCCATTATCTCATGAATATATCATTGCAGTAGAGAGAGGAATATATCTAATTTGCCTGAGAAAGGAAAGGGTTGATCATTCCCAAGTGAGCACAAGAGAGAATGATGGAGCTGATAATAACCAACTAAGTATGTCCTAAGAAATGGCATAATCTTAATTTAAAAATACATTATTTTTCGATAATTCCAGTGTCTGGTATTTGCCCATTAATTTTAAGACACTTGCCAAGCCCAAATAGAAGAATAAATTTGCATTATTTAAATATATTTTAATTTTATAACAATTGGATTACTACATCCAGCTGCCTATTTATTAGATATAATAATAGAGTATTGTGAATTAATAGCTATTTTTATAAAGCTGTGTCCTGATTCTGGCAAGGACAAAGTTAATTTTTGCAGAAGTCAAGAGGGGGGCATGGCTAGGACGTAGAGGTTTTCTGTACAACCTCACCTCATTTCCAGGGGCAAGGGGAAAGGATTCTCTTTTGGGAAGAAGGGGTTCCTTCCAGTTGAGTAAACATGCTGGAGGAGGGGTTGGGTATCCCAGGTTTGGAGCTGGAGGGAGCAGTTGGGGTAAAGTGTCTGTGGTAGGACAGGGTCAGGCCAAGCTCCACAGTGAGCATTTTGCATGTGAATCACTCTGTCCTTTCTACGCTCTTTAATGAATATTGTTGCTGTTACTGTTCATTTTCTTACTTCTGTTTCCAGTAAATTCTTCTTATCTTAATCCATGACCTTCACTTTTTGTGCCCCAAATTCTCCTCTCCAGTCTGCCACAGGAGAGGAGGAACGAGAAAGCAGCACATGATTTGTCGAGTCTCAGTGGGAACACTAAAGTGGGGAGTACCACTCCTAAACCCTGCCGAGCTGTGAGGTCATTGTCACATCTCAACACATAGTGACTTTGAAAGAGGATAAAAGCCTATGTTTTACCTCTCTACAGTGAATCTGTTCAGAGAAATATGTTCTCGTGCATTTTGGTAGGTGAGACAGTGAAATTATGCTTTCATTTACACCTGATGGAAAGTCAGACTTGTACCAATAACATTAAGTGTCTACAAGAGAACTGTTAGAGGGGATGCAAAGAGTTTAAGTACTAGTAATGCATTCATTCAATTTCTTTATCAGTTTCCCACACTTCTAAATGTCAAAGTCAATTATTTCATATGCATTACACTGGTGACAGAACCTTTGAAGAGTAGCTAACTGCATCTCAGTCCATCTAAGAGATTGATGAATTATAGCTAGAGACTAGAAAGAGGGAAACCTGTAGAAACACTACCAAAACCAGTTCAAGTTGAGGACATCTTCCACAGAGCAAACAGTTTACAGTCAGTCCTATTGAAAGAGTTATCGGACCTCAACTAAAATGAAATAATTAATCATCAATGTCTTCATTTATTTTCCATTGTCAAGATCTTAAAGAATATTATTCTCCCTGAAGTCTGGTTTTCTCCTAAGTCTACTTGTTAAAAAGAAAGTTGACCCAAACTCTTCCAGATTAACTTTCTCCTGAAAGCCCTTTCTGGCTTTTGTACATCTCCTGGATGTAGAGCTGCTTGGAAAGACATGGAAAGGTGTTTCAGTACTGTGTAGGGTATTGCAGACAAAGGGTCAGTTCTCACACAGTAAATATCCCACATGCCAAATGTTAAATTTAACTGACACGTAAAATTGACACATAGATCCAGCATATCTTGGTACTGTAGACCTGTGAGTATCTTAGCTTTGTCTGTATTATGCATTCAGATGGATGGAGATTATAGACAAACAGATGTTCTAATATAAGTCAAGACAAAATTTCTGGCTTTAAAGATGACATTTTCAGGGAAGCCCTATAAATGCATATTTATGCAGCAGAGGAAACTGGAAAGCATAGCTCTTTGGGAAGATCCTCACATTTCACTTCTGCTAGAAAGTTATTTAGAAACAAGGCAGAGAAAAAAAGTTCAATACTTTGTAACAAAAATACTATAGAACTGATTTGGCAGCATGATCAAGTGGATACTAAAAGCAGATATATGTAGTATGAAATTACTGCAGAAATGGAAACAGAAAAAAAATCGGTCAAATTTTAAGTCATTCATCAGCAGATTTTTCTAGTTATGAGGTAATTATAGTTAAAGGTGAGGTTAGTCCAACATGGAAATTATCCTTATACTTTAAAATCCTTGATTAGACTTTTGGTGAAGACAAAAAAGAACAGAAAAGAGTGCAAAGAAATTATCCTCCATCCTAGGCAAATAATCTTCACATCAATAAAACAAAACCTGAAATTAACACATTATTCTATTTCATAGCTGTAAGTGGCACTACCTGGGAAGATTATCTCAAATTGTTCTTAAATACTAATGTGAAAATGAAATTCAGTATTCAAGCAAAAATATACAATGCAAAGGAGGAAAAAAGATGAAAAAGCTATCTTTGCATGACTTAGTTAAATGAAATATCATTCACTCTTCCATCCAACATGCTTTGAATCCACCAGGCATTAACTTGTCACTGTAATTTTACCTCTGGCTAGTGGACCCAAAATAGCTTTAGTTACAAGGAATAAAACCATATGAAGATGCGGGTTAAAAAATATTCAGTTCAAGATATTTTAGGTATTTGGTGCATTGCTGAAGCATTAACTAGTGTACAGAGAAATGTGTGTGGCTGTCTGTGATCTCTCTTTATATAGCTGGACATTTAAAAAAATGACAGTTCCCAGATTTATACTTTTTGTGTGGCTGTGTGGAAAATTTGAAGGAGACACTAGTACAAGTGTATCTGAAGAAATTTTCTAGTTGGTGGTCATACATGTTGCACCTACATTTTTTTTGTGGACAAGATGTGATGTCCTCTTAAAAAGTGTGTATGACAAACAGAGCTATTGGGAGGCTCTCCAAGACCCTAATGATTCAGCTGTCTGTGTCCACATTCTCTCCCACTTTCCATCCTGCCCTTATATTTTCCTCTTGCTTCAGTCATGCTGGCTATGATCCTTGTTATTCCCTGAATGTCCTACAGTATTTATTGAAAAATATTGTCATTTAATTTTCATTTCCTTCAAGTCAGCTATGGGCTAAACTAAATGAGACTGCTCTGACATAACAGTAAATAAAATTAGAACTCCTGATGACATTTTTCTCATAGGTATGGTTTTAAATTAATACAGCATCTTACATCCCTTAAAACAAAAATGCATTTTTGTCTTTATTCGAGGAATGCATCTCGGAAAAGAAAACCAAAGCAGAAAGACAATTACCACAAGACCTTTTGGAGATCTGGTGGGAATAAGTAAAAGAAATGTTTACTACTTTGTACCAGCAAAGGCAAAATTCTCTTAAACCCTGTTTGTGTCAAGTTTAAGGAAAGTAGACAAGCTTTAAACTGTTTTTTACATATGTCACTCTAATACATAGGACGTTGTATTAAAAAGCTGATCTTTGCTTTTGCTTTTTCAGACCATCAGTATTCACTGTTCTAGTTCTTAGTTTCCTTTTTCTTCCTCTGAGACAGTTTGTTTGCATATTTAATATTTATTGGTGGAATTAGGTCTAATCCAAATACCTTAAAATTCTATTAAATGTATACCTAAATTCCGAGTGGAAAATAGTAAAAAATGTCCACAGCTTTCATTTATTCCACATGAGTCCATCTCTTCAGAACATCATGTATGTGACATGCAATTACATTTAGAAATTTTCCATTTATTTCATAATTGTCATCTACAAGCTTTGGGTAGAGTAGATTACAGTGATTAAATTATAATTTACAGCCATTAATACTTTAAAACTCAGGAAACAATATTTTTAAAATGAAGAAACATTTTGAAGAAATGGTCGAAGCCTACATCAAAATCTGTACTCCAAACTCTTTAGTAATATGTCACTATTGTATGAACAGTGTGCTCAGTTTTGTAAAAATTTGATGGTTTTAGAAAAAAAAAAGCATCAGATTAAACCAATTCATCAAAATTTAAAAGTGGTTTTCAAAGAGATTTCTTCATGAATGTTTCAAGTGAAAAAAAACCCTCATGTTAATAAATTAAAGAGAAAAAAAAAGAAATTTTGGATACTTTTTGGAATAAAAATAACAATTCCAAAAGCAAAGTAAATTGCTTTATAGTCCTTTACATCTTCTCTAAAACACCAAAACTGATACAGTATGCACAGCATTTGTTTTTAAAACATTTTCAGGCAGAAGTATTTCGACAATTTGTTTCCAGTTTTTTTAGTAAAAATCTAAATGACTCAGAATCAAACTGATCACTAGATCAAGATAGGGACAGGTTCTGAACCTAATTTGGCAGGTATCTGTAAAGAGTTTTATTGTACCTTCTAGTGTGAAAAGAACCATGATTAATTAAGTAGGAACATCCCAGAATAAGATTAATCAATTGCCAGGGCTGATGGTAGCAACAGTTTCTATGCACACAACCAAAATTATTCTACTGAAGATGTGAGTTTTCTTCTTACTACTGTTGTTAGGATCAGTATCTTGGTAGCTAAGTGAATGGCCTGTGATTTAGACAACATTCAGATTCTTTTGGTAACTCTCTGATCTAAAACATTATGAAACTATTAATCCAGCTGTTGTCTATACTTTTAGACGCATACATATTTTGGTTTTCAAGTTTAGAATATTTCTTTTGAATGTTTAAGTATGAGATTTCAAAATTACCTGTTTTCAGAGACAGAAATCTTTCTTAGGCAATCTGCATTTACATTTTTGTTTAGCACCCCAGGCCGTATTTGTTATTTAATCTGCTAATGTCAGAAGGAACTGCAGTTCCATAGAGCCGTGTGGTGATGAATAACACCCCTAATGGAGTTATAAATTGAGACTAATTGGTTTGTGTGATTGTTATTAAGTTCCATTTCAGCTAGTTAATGGAATGTTGTTTGGCAAGGGAACAGAGCTAATGTTATCAGATAATTTTCTTTTGAAAATGGCTTAAATTTCAGTCTTCCAGATCCACAGGTTCTAAATAAGTCAGAGCCATTCCTACTAAAAAAAATAGCTATAATGTGCCAACACAAGTAAATTCCAATGTTATCAATAATGTGGCTTTAATATTTCAGGGCATTTTCACACCCTATCACCATATCTCACATTGCCTTCAAAAATGGCCAAAATATTCCAATCAGTGAAACATTTCAGCAGAGACTTTAATCCCATCTCACAATTGCTTGAATGGTTTCAAATGTCACATAATGAACAAATAAATTGACTTTCATGAAAACCAGCTTTGGCAGGAATGCATGAGTGCCTAGTTAAATAAGCAGACTAGGACTCTAGGGGTACTTCTACCCAATTTGTTGTTTTTCAAATGTAATAGTTACTAAATTAGTATCAAAACATGGACTAGTTTGAAACCTGAAATCAATACCCACATGTGATTTGAAATTTGGAGGCTTGCCTGACCATATTAAGGTTCTGGGGACGTTTTTTTTTAATTATCAGTATAATCCATGGATGTAAAAATATATTGCCAAATCTAATATCTTTAAACAATCTGTCTGCATCACTAATTGCTGGTTCCTTTCAGTCTTGTTGGTAAGTCTAAGAACATAACGTTTTAAATAGCTTAGCAAAACTCATGAAGATTAGCAGTATTAACATGGGTTTCCCTGTTTATAAGCGTTGACAAGCTTATACTTTACACCACCTGAGTACAAACATCACTAGGGTATAGTTTAACAAACACGGGCTTCTTAAAAAAGAAAACCAAAACCAACTATGAGTTTAATTTATTCCTGTGAGCACAAGCAATAATTAGAACTTAAATTAATACAAGTTGGAATTAGTTTTTAGGGAACATATATAGTTGGACATATGTAAAATGAAGGTGTTTGAAGTTCTGTGTAGTCACTGATAAAGGAGAGCTGCATGGAAGTATGTCCTGATGGGCAGCTGTCCTTGATTGTGGCAGCAGTGCACAGGGAGAGTAGAGGTTCTCAGATGATACATACTCAAACCTAGAAGCTATTTATAGACCACAGCAACATCCTGAAAGCAAATCTGGAACCAATGAAGTTTCACATTCTCTCTGTAGCTATCACCACCAAGCAGCCTGGCCTCTGCTTAGCGTAACTGCTGTGGCTTCTGAATGGCCTTCAAGCGTAATCCCACATAGAGTGAATTGCAGTGACAGAATTTGGAGGCTACAATGACAAGGATAACTTTGGAATGGTGAGCACCAGAGAGGTAGTTATACCTGTCACAACACATGCAAATGCAGGATGAGGACTTCACCCATGCATGGAACTGGGGGACAGCAGCATTAGGGAGGCATAGAGGAAGGATGACATGAAAGGAATTACTAGAATAGTGACAGGTACTGTTAAAACATTGTAAAATGCCACTGACCTTGAAAGATGTTACAATTTCTCCCACACAAATACATTATGAAAATTTCAGCATCAGCTCAAAACAACTCAAGGGTTCAGTGTCAACCAAGGTATACCAGGCCAATCCAACACTTGTTTTATTGTATTTCTACCTCTTTAAACCCTGCTTGTCCTTCAGTGGGCCTTTATCCATATCCCAGTACATGTGACTTGAAATACTCTTATCACTCCTGACATTTTTATATCATTACAAATTACAAAAATGTGAACTTAATATCTGAAACAATTTGATTGAGAGCAAGCATGGTAAGTATCATTTGACTGTCTCATTGCCCTCTCACACTGTGCTTTTGTATCATGACTTTGCAGATAACAACATGAATTTATACAAATACATTAGCAAGAAATGAACATTAATCTCCTGAGCTATTTTATCCCAAAGACAGGTATCTTTTACAAAATTCTGATTCCAAACAAATTCAAAGGAAAACAGTGCCAAATCTTAATGAAACACTCTGTTCTCAAATCTTAATTTAACACTGTTCTGCTCTCTGTCTGATTGTCATCTCCACTTCTCCCGGCAACCAACCAGCATGAAGACTGGCATAGATTCTAACTGAAGGAATTGAGGAAATTATAACTAAAACTGGATTTTCCCTCTGTCTCTTTCTCTCTCTCTGTTACTGATTTTCACAACTATTTGCAATGAGGAAGGAAGGAAAGGAGAGAGAAATTCACAGGTTCACCAATGAAACTAAACAGAAAGATTATAGATTTTGGCAATAAATATTTCTTGCAGTTATTCAACGCTTATTTTTAACCTGTTTTCCCACCCCCTTTTCTTCTCAGGTCTTCTTTTATTTTAAATAATTTCTGGATTGTCTGCTCTAGCTCAGATCAACATTCTTCTGAACTGCCTTGAAACTGAGTGCAACTTCCCAGTCCTAAGGGTAGGATCAAAACTCATATTGTAAAAAACTGCAGAGGATATGGATGAGGAAAAGAGAAAAAGACATGAGTCATAACAGAAGCATAGCTCACACAGGAGGGGAGATTGTTCAAAAATTTGGCAGTTTTTTGGAGGCGGCAGAAAAGGGGAAAGGAATTGGAAACAAATAATTTATACCAGGTTTTTAGGAGGTCCTTTCTGATTTTTTCCCTGGTGCCTCTTTGAAAAAAACAAGCAAAAAAACAAAACCACCACAACAACAAAATCAATGTAATCAAAAATACAAAGACTCGAGAGGCGTTAGAGAGAACTCAACAGTTTTAATAGTATATATTTACGTTCACAGATATATTTTTGTACTAACAATTCCCAGGTAATTTACATGTTCCTAAATTCCTAATTCTTCCTGGAAGCTACCATAACTCTTTCATCACAAGTTCATTGATTTGTGTTGGGAGAGATGACTGAACCTCATTCTTTAAGATACATAGTACCAATGTCATGGTCACCACATAACTAAAATGTTGCTGTGCACTTTACATGAAATTGCCTCCTGTGATTTGGAAGCAGCAGGACATATTTCCCATCATTTCCATTTGCAAATTTACCTGCTCTGCGGGGATGACGCTATTTTTTTCTAGCTGCAGTTTAGAGTCTTGATACCAAATTTCAAAGACACAATAATTCTGATATTTTCTTATGTGGGTGACTGTGTTTCTCTTTGTGGGATTCTGCACTTCAGTTAGAGGAGGTCAGAAGAGGAAATATTTTTAGTGTCCTCAAGTCTGGAGATTCCTTTTGATACAAATAATTTGATTTGCTGAACTTGAGGAATGTGCTGCACAATTCATCTTTACCTTTTTTGTAGGAACTTGTGCAATGGATGAGTTTGTAAAAAGCAGGGATTTTAGCATCACAGTAATATCCGTCCTTAGCACAATAAAACAAAAAAATAAAACTGTTTAATGAGTCAACTGAAATATAAATTTGCTTTTATTTCTAATATTTTGTACTTAATTTTTAAGCATTCAAAGTAATTTAAAAATATTTTAAAAAGTAAAATTAACAGAATAACATATTTTCAAATAATGTGTTTATTTTTCTTCTCATAACAAACAAAAATTTCTTATTTGGTTTTTTCTCTTCCCTTCCTTGACTCCTGTCCTGAAGGATATTTTGTATTTCACCTCTGTGTTTCTGGATTTTTGCTTTTATTTTAGTAAGGATATCATCATCAAATGATTTTCCATTTATTTACATTAAAACCATTATACTCAGATGTGAAAAAGCCATGTTGCATTACTCCATAAAAATTTATTTATTCCTTAAATTTTTTTTTCTATTTATAAGTAGAGAGCAAGACAAAAGCGAAGCGTGAATTAGCAAAATGAAATGCAGAGCTCCTGGATTTTCTTTTCATTTCCATCTACGGTCTGTAATGTTTTGGAAGGACAATAACATATTGCTAGGAAATCAGGAACGATCCATTGCTGTTTCCTCCTCCCTTGGTCACCTCTCAGCCAGCTCCAATTGCCTCCTGGTCTCCGCCCTCCCAGAGGTGGCTGCTCACATTCCAACTGTGATGCCAAGAGGTTGGCAATGGAAGAACCAGATGTCTCCAAGTGCCTGAAAAGCTCCATCTCCCCCCATTTGCCCTGCCTCATTCTGTGCCTTGGGGCAATGCTTTAGGAGACATCAAATTTGTGGGTCCTACAAGGGGGAAGCTGAGGTTATTGGAATGTATCATACAACTAGTAAAGATTGGGTTCAAGAGAAGGGAAAACCTGGTTATCCTAAGCCAGCATAAACTCACCCTGATGAACCATCAGCAAAACACCAACTATGATGGTGCACCCACAGTTTTCAGCTGTGGGGGAAAAACTCAAACAAACGCAGACATGGAGCTCTGAGGGGAACGAAAGTCAGTGCTACCTGGCAGTGAAAGTGTGCTTCACTGAAGCTGTGCTATCTGTGTGTTATTTCCAATATGTGCACTGCCAGAGGACATGAGGCCTCTCTAAAACATTAGTTAAAAGTCATAAATAAGTAATAAATCTTCCAGCATTGATTGGACCACCCTATTTCATTGGTTCCTACTATTGTTCCTTTAGAGAATTTTTATATTTAAATAAAATCAGGGAAACAGAATGTTTTGCAATACGCATCCCTCTTCTTTTCCTCCTCATGTTTCTGACAAATTACTGGGAGTGTCTGAGTTCTGGCTAGGAAGAACTAGTAGGAAATCTGGTAAGATTTCATACAGCTGGTAAGAAATCACACAAGTACAGAAAATGTATGTAAATAGTTTACATCTTTAGTCTGCCTTGTATGGACAGCTTGCTGTTACCAACATTATTGTTAGCCATGATTCCCGTGTGTTGGAACCAGCCAGTGATATGAAGTGGATTGATATTATTGCCACTTGCTAGCATGCCAGAATGACATTCAATGTAGCAGGGAGTCAGACAGATCAGAACTGCATATTCAGGAAAAACTGTGTCAGTCTGACTCAGTATTGTAAGTTGCAGAATCAGTTTGAGTAGCTAAGAATGTGTGGGAAATAGGATGACATTTAGAACATGGCAGAAAACTTTGTGGGGTGACTGACATGTCTGCAACAGCAACATTGCCAGTGATACACACCCGCTTCTCTTTTAAGGTATTTGAAGTACACTGAAACTCTTTCTTTAACCCCCAAGAAGAATAACCAAGTGAGGGTTTCCTGCAGTCTTCATAACCCCAAAGGGCAAGAATGTCCTCCAGTAAATTCACCACACTGCAACAATGCCAAGATCCTCTAGAAAGTGAAAAGCTTGGGGGTAGTTAATGGATCAGACAGACCATGATCCCAACTGACAAGTGCAACTTAAACTTTAAAATATGATGAACAAACAATCCCAGATTAAGCACAGTAGTGACTTGCCTGTTCCCATATTTCCCTGCTGTTGTGATTTTACATGTTACACCATGGCAGCCATGCAAATCGATTACAACTGGAAATGACAACTCTTCCAGTAATGCATATCACCATTGTTTAAAAGATGCAAAAAGCATTCCACAAGTAATATAAAATCTCTTGCTTCATCTCTTTGGGCTCCACAAAGAAAGTAAAAAACTCCCCACGCATACAATTAAACCCATGAGAACCAAATATGAGTACTAAGATACAGCTTTTTAAAATGTTAACTCTACTGTGTGAAAACTATGGTCTTTTTTATGGTACATACAGAAATAAGATTGAAGAATAAACCAGTGAGACACAAAGGCTTGTACTAACATGAGAAAGAAAATACTAGTATTAGTGGAATAGAATGATTTTCAGGTAACTGGGAAGGGAATAATAGGGTTGCAAATATAAATCCCATTCTGATCACAAGTATACACAAAATCCTCAGATGTGCAGCACTTTGAATGAGGGCCTTTATAAAAAAATCAGTGGATAACCACTGACCTTGTTGGGTTTTTGAGTGTATAAAATGAACCACCAGGTATAGTTTACTTCTTGTAGAGTGCACAAGACACTGTCTTCTTCAGGTCTGTTTTTCAGATATTTTTATCTAATGTGTTGAATAAAGCTGTACAGTAATTTCTTTATGAAGCTTATCTTGCAAAGTGTACTATGTGATGTTCTATGACTTGCAAATTTTCCAAGTTTCATTACAGTTTTATTACTATAGAATTAGGCAAATTGAATTTTTTTTTGTAATTTTGCCCTCCAAAAGGGATATTTTTTGCTCAAAATTAGATGGATTTTTATTTGAAATAAAATTTTTATTCTCAGAAAAGTAGGGGTTTGTTTTTCTTCAAATTGTAAGAACACCTAGGGAAACCAGGTACAAAAAGTACATTCACTTCCAAGTCACATAAAAGGACAGAAATTCCTCAGATTAAACAATTTTGTACTTTATTGCTGTATTTTGTATATGCCCAGTAGTCAGAAATTATACAAATGTGTCTGATAGGCAACCTTACTGTGACATTACATAACATGACACTCAGTTGTCTTCAAACAAGGCCTTGTCTGCATTGTTTCCCTATTCTTAAGCCAGAGGTCTGGTAGGGGGTTACAGTCTTTCAGAGTGACAGGGTAAGAATATATAATGTACAATTTTCATTTACACTCCCACAGAAGAATCTCATGCCTGCAGTGAACCCCTGGCATATATAAATATTTAAAATAAATATACTTCTCTCCTTTTGGCATTTCTTCAAGCTATGGTTTCCACCCTAATATCTATTATAAGCTATAATGATTAAATAAATGTATTGTGTCTCATCAGTGGTTTTCACCATGCGATCTCAGAGGCACCTTCTGCTTATGATGACTGTTCAACACACTCTTAAATTCAGAATCCAAAAGGCCAAGTAGCAAAAAGTATTCTCCTCCATCTTCCCAATAAACAGGAGAATTTAATCTGCTGACACTTCAGGTGCCCCATAGCCCTATTTCTTTTTTAGCTATCCCAAAATAACAACTTTTGCTTTTTCTGTGTAAAGTATCTGTGCCTGAGAATAAACAAACAAAAACTTTGCTTTGACTTTTTCTGAGACATTGAGGAAAAGGGTTGAGTGCTTGCTATATTTCACAGTGTTACATTTCCCTTACTTACCTCTATTCAAAATCAGATTCTGGGTAGACAAAACCTGTTTTCAGTCCTTGGAAAATTAGACCTGTCTTTCTCAGGCAAAACCAGGGTAGACCAAGATGCCATTAATTGCCATGGCTGCTCTGATGCTAGGGAGTTGATTAGGTGAGATATGACTTCTAGGATCATCTCAGAAAAATACTTTCAAGGCTGGAGAAGAAGATAAAAAATTCCAGCCTTGGAAAAAAAAGTTTTGTGAATGTCAGCTGCACAGAAACAATCTCCTAATCCTCTGTAAATGGACAAATGTGAAATGCTCACTGCTGAGTCTGAGGAGAGATCTGCCTTTAGGGCACTCTTTCTCCTACAGTGTCTTTGGTGTGGTTCCAGCTTTTCTTTTTTTTTTGTTGTCCTACATGTTATTTTGTAATAACTCATAATTAATGCTTTTTTTGGTTGATCTGGGATAAATAAAAACTAGATTTGAAGAGAAAATGCTCTAAAAAGTTTTTCCAAGCAAATACCTGTACAGGAGCTAATCAGAATAACAGCTCACTTTTTCTCTTAAACAAAGGGTTGAAATTCCCAGTTTCATTTCTAAATAAATAAGGAGAAACTGAAACGAGGGGGAAAGAAAAAAAAGGCTGCAGCACAGAGGAGAGATTTTATAATTGCAGAGGAAAGTTTAAATCACAAATTGTCACAAAGACTGAAACAATGCCCATAATCTTCACCATATTTCATCTTCTACCCTACTAAGAACATATTGGTTATGCCATCCTTTCCAAGCTGTGCTGCAAAACAAACTGGGATCATGCTTCATTTGGCAAAAAGCTGGGCAGATTAATTCAGAACCAGTGAATTCTAATAGATCTTGATTGTATCATTTTGATACTTAGAAATCTTCAGATGCTTTTTTGTTGCAGGCTATAATCCGTAGCTGGGATACATAGTGTGAAAAAATATAAAAATAATTTTCAAATCCTCCTTGTGCTACTTACTGCTCTGCTACCCATTCAGCTATTTGTGGGAAACATGATTGCCCCACCACCTCAAAAGAAGCAGAGTAAACTGCATTGAGTATATGAATACATTGTGGTACCTGTGATTTGAAAGGTATTTTCAGACACAGTCACAAACAAACAAGAAATCAAAACTAGCATAACGAGGAAGTTCCCTAGATATGAGGGCAAAAAGCTACAGAAAACATAAGAACTGTCAGATTAGGTCACATCAAAAATCCATATAGCCTAGTATCCTTTTTCTTATAGGGGTCAGGAATGAATTAATGGGAAAGTTTATATGGAATGGAAAATAAAAAATGACTGATGCTAGTCCTTCAAGTAATCACTCATTAAAGATCTGGAGTTTTATCCAGACCACAGAATTTAAAATTTTACCACTGTTTTCTCTACCACATTTTTGAGTTAATTCATATTTTGCTCTTCATACCATCTCATACCAACGGATTCCTCAATTTCATGACCATTCCTTCCCAATTCTTCTCCATACTCTGTATCAGTTTTGCTCAGGTTAGGTCCTGAAGAGTACACTGAATGAGGCACCATGGTAGCTTTAAAAAGTCTACTTTAGTTTCCAGAAGCAGTCTCTGTAAGCAAAAAAGCTCTGAGCTACTTTCTCACTCTCTCTTTTAATTCCTTCTAAATTTTCCTTGGTTTTGATCATTTAGTAAAATTATTGAAAAAAGGTCCTGATTTTACTATTACATTATTATTTTTTATTATTTTATTATTATTACACACAATGTGATTTCAAATTTGAAACGTGTCCCATTCACCCTGATTTTACAGACAGAACAAAAAGCTCTTGCATTCCTATTCAAAGTCTGTTTCCTGTGTTTAACGAGGGTTTAAAATCCCTTTATTCAACCAGTATTTTGCAAACCTAAATCTCAAGGCATGAAATTAGTGAATATTTCTCGTAAATCCGCTAATATCCAGACATCCCTTTTCTTTTCAAAATATTTGTGAGAACTGAGTAATTTCCACAGCAAATTATGCAAATGTGCTGTATAAGCTCTCCAGCACAGCCAGACTGTACAAATCCTGACCTTCCAACACTCGGGCTGTTCTTGCCCTGGGCTTCTCTTCATCAGGCTGTCCATCTATCCTACAAAGCAAAGTTTTGCAGGGCTGTTAAGTGTCCACTAAAAGCCAAGATAACATCAATGAGCTTCTTTCACACAAGAGGACTAAACCCACAACCAAAGACTCATATCAAGAAGAAGCTCCTGGATGGCATTTGTCTAAAAGTGATGTGAGGATAAATAAATAACTCTGCAGCCATGTTATGCAGATGTTCAACTGTATAGATTGTTGGGTTAGAGATCAACAGAATGATGAAATGTCCTAACTTCAACTTCTTGACACCGTCAATTAAGAAAAATCCTCAAATTATTAAATCTTAATCTAATCTTTCCAGTAAGACATGACTGGAAACATTGTAGCACACTCAGTGTTCATGCTGTAGCCCCTGAGATCAAACTGGTCATCAGAAGCCAAATATGCATCTTCAGAGTTGATGCATTTTTAAAAAAATATGTACTTTTTGCGTGTATGAATGCATTAGTGCTCTCCTAGGTAGATAACCAGAGGTATTGTAACAGTACAGTAAAACAATAACAGCTGTCCCAAAAATAACTGCTACACTCTGATAGCCAGTTTTAGGATCACTTCCCTGGAATTCTTAATTAGATTTCCTATTCTGATTAGAAAAAATGGAATTTTGTATTGATTTCTCCTTTCTAGATGACAGAAAGGCATAGACTTATTACAGTTCTATGTAGAGTTTAAATTTTCTAAAAAACAATGTGCAAAAGGATAGATCCTTTTGCACATTGTTTTTTAGAAAATTTAAACTCTCTATAGAGACCTTCAAAATTTATATATTATACTACTGCTTTTTTACCATAAAAGGCCAAGGAGAGAATCAGTGA
>WBNO01028917.1:0-34275 GCA_013400575.1 Peucedramus taeniatus | reverse complement strand
TTGTTTGTTTGTTTGTTTGTTTTACAGTAGAAACTCTTGCAGTTATAAATTATAACCTTTCTTTCCTAGCAGGTGTTTCATTGTTTCTGGTAGGTGTTCAAGGTTTGAGCATTGTGACAATGCTTCAAAAACTAAGAATATTCTCTGTAGCTCCCAGCATTTCTGTTCTGAAATTCATTGCCTGCACTGTTTGTATGCTGAGTGCAGCACCACCAGAACAGAGCTGATATGCTGTTGACACACTTGAGCAAAAGGAAATCATATGACCCAGGATGCTCCGTAAGGCCCTGAAAACAACTGAAATGCAGCAGAAAAAGCAATAAACTGCAGCTCTCTTTTAGGAATGGCTTGTTTTTGAGCCTCCTTTTCTCAAAGGACTGAGCTGCCAGGAGACGATGAAAAACATTGTTATGGGTCAAAGAAAAGTCGTCTTTACAGCATCTCCAAAAACTGGTCTAATTCCCATGTGCTGTTTTGTGGGCTAGTCTCATAACAATAGTTTGAAGATGGTATTTAAATGCTATAAGAAGTGCAAAGAAGGGTAAGGAGTGAGTGTACTGCAGGGAATTAAATGAATGAGTTATGTATGAGGTGATGTTTGGATAGTACATTATCTCCAGGCCTAGAAGGAAGGTGACAGAAGGGGGCCTAATTGCATGATGTGGTCCCTGAGGATATTCATACAATAATGAATGACAGAATGTGTTCACACTTGAAGGGAATGGATAAATAATCCATAGACCTTGTTTGAAAGGAAGAAATGAAAAGTTCAGACTACCCATAAAGTCCCTAGTATTTCTCCCAGCTGGCTTTTGGCATAAAAGCAGGCTAAAAACATAACTAATTTTACCAGGTTATATACATACATGTACATAGACACACATATAGGTGTATTTCAAGATGGGATGTATTAGATGACCAGAGATGAAAACCATTTTTAACCTGTTGTAACTAATGCACAAACATAAGTATTCCTGCCTACTTTTTACCAACATTTTTTTAACTTCTTTTGTGCATGACTTCCCTTGTTTCCCTTTGTTAACTTTCTTACACGAGGGAAGGGGCAGAGGAGGTTGCCCTTTCCATATGACACAAAATTCATGACCTCATGCTACCAAATCCCTTTTCCTGTTCTAGTGACTCAGAAATGCTACAGGACTGGTAGAGAGATGTGGCCCTTTCTGCCTCCAGGGAGAGGAACTGTGTACCATGAGCACAGTGCCCAGAGGAGGCTACCCATTGCCTGGAGGAGGAAAGGTTTTGTTGTGTGTTCTTTTGTTTATTCTGCCCAAGAGGAAGAAAAAAACTCCAAACCTGTGACAATCATGCTCTGTAGAGAAGAACAATGAAACCAGGGGCACTCTGTAACAGTGAGGTCACACTATTGAAAACTACACATTGTTTTTTCAAAGTGTAGACAAATTGCTGTGTAATTATGTTCAGCTGCAAGAATGACAGATATACTTACAGAGGAGATAACAATGATTGCTGCAGGCAAAGCAGTAATGCAGTTGAGATTTTTGTACTGTGAGGTTATCCTGACTTTGTACATACCAATGTACCCCTCAAAGTCCAGATAAGCCCAGCTGACCCATCAGTAGTGTGCTGAGGCAGATCAAGTCCTGCAGCCAAAGACACATAAGGGGCTGATTGCACTTGGCATGGCATTTGCCTTCAGCTGCTTTCCAACTTAAATTTAACTTTTGAGGGATCAACCAGATGAAGCTGCATACTGCAGCTGTGAGGCCTATCCTTCCATGAAGAACATCAAAGCTCCTTAGCAGACTCCAGGTGCCTGGGCTGTGCATGCTCAGCTCCTCTGCCGGCCCAAACCTCTCCCTGCTTGCACTTCAGCCATGCTTTTCTTCAAAAATCTCAAAACATTCCCCTGGTGTTAGTTAATGTCCTGGTTCAGGCTGGGATAGAGTTCATGTTCATCTTAGCAGCTGGTACAGTGCTGTGGCTTGCATTTAGTATGAGAATAACATGGATAACACACTCATGTTTTGGCTGTTGCTCAGTAGGGCTTACCCTAAATAAAGCACTTTTCAGTGTGCCAGGCTCTGCAGTGAGTAGGTGCACAAGAATCTGGGAGGAACCAGGGCTGGGACAGCTGAATTGAACCGGCCAAAGGGCTGTTCCATATCTTAGAATGTCATGGTCAATATAAACTGGGGAGGGTTACCCAAAAAGAGGGCAATCACTGTTTGGGAGTGAGCTGCATATTGGTCAGTGGGTGGCAAGCAATTTTATTGTGTGCAACTTGTATGCCGTGGATTTTATTTCTTTCTCTTTTTTTACCCCTCATTACTATAATTGTTTTTGTTATTATTATTTTATTTATTTATTTAACTAAGTTTCTATTATTAGACTCTTCTTAGATTAGCCCATTAGATTTTTTTCTTTATTTCTGATTCCACTCCCCATCCCACATTGGGGAAGAGGGAGTGAGTGAGCATCTGCATGGTCCTTAGTTTCTGGATGGAGTTAAGTCATGACAGTAACATAGAGCTCATAAGCCTTCTCTGAAGCCTTGTTGGTATGGGAAAGATAGAATAATAATACAATCAGGGAGCATTGATGTTCTTCCCTGAAGTGTTTTCCCAGGATATTTTAGAATGATGTCTGTGGCACAGTGACCCATTTCATGAAGACCTCCAACCGCCCAAAGCAGTAAGAGTTCACCAGTCAACAGACCTCCTCAGATTTTGCTCCTGTTGTAGATTGCTGTGAACAATAGGGCAATATGTGGGGAAGAAGAACAGCAAAAGTTCTATTTTTTTTTTCTAGTTGCTGTTCTAGTTATTTGGGTATCTCATAAGGAGGGTGCATGCCCATACAGCTACATTATAGGTGTTCTATATGTTAATCCCATTGAGCAAAATGACAGTGGTTGTGCAGAGATGTTTGTGTTAGCAAATTTGTCCCAAAGTTACCAGGTTATTTACTCTGAATTATTCAGGTACTTTGAACCTAGAGCTGTATTTTCTGTGCTTAGCAGGCTATTTTTTTATCCTTAAGCAGTTTAATTGGTTCAAGCAGTAGAAATGACCTTGCCAGAACAATGACTTGTTTTCAGATATCATGAGAAGCACACAGAAGATGCTGTTAACTGTTGCACTTTATTGGATAGTGCATCTGAATCCTGAAAGCTCAGAACCCTCTTCACTGTGAATCATAGAGGATGGCTCTTCCTGTACTTCCTGCCTGTGGAATACCAGCATACAGAAATTTTAATCATTATCAGAAAATTAGCTTTCCTCCAAAAAGCTTTAAATGTTGCTTTGAGATGTATGCCAAGAGAAACTGTATGTCCCCTGTCACTGAAGACCCTTTACATTGGTATTTCTATTCCTCAGAGGGGTCATTGCCAAGTGTTCTCATGCTGAATGAAGGATGGCTCCAGTTGCTGGCCAGAGATCCACTGACAGGGCCTGAGAGATGACACAGGTAACAGGTATTAGATGAGCTGCTGCCAGGTTACATGTCTGGCAAAACTGGAAATCTTCCAGGGCAACTTTTAACACTTTTGGGATTAAATCTGAGCTGATGCACTGATGGATGGGGGTTGGGAGTATGGTGTCTGCTCTGAGTGACAAAAAGGAGGGGGCAACTCACACTCTGAAAACATAATTCACAATACACCTATACAAAACCTGTGCTCTATTGCTCTATTGCATGTTCCTGGAGGTGAAAACCATCCCTGTTATGATGCTGGAGGTGGTGTTGTGGCTTGTGAGTCAACACCTTTGAGGAGTTTGTGGTGGGAGTTGAAAACTTACTGAAGTGTGATGTATAAGAAAACAGAAGAGTTCCTGACACGTGTCTGGTGTCTTTGTTCAGCCTGGTGAAAATTTATAACAAACATCATGTCTCCTACCAGTGGGTTGTGACTCCCTCCTGGTGTGTTACAGGCTTTCTGTCTTCTCTACTGGAAAGTTCTTGGGATCTGTGATGGCCATAAAAATTAGCAGTGAGAAACCCTGAAAGGACAATATCTGTCAAAGCCTCCATCCTACAGACAGGTGCATTGCCTATCTGCCCTCTGCCTTCTGCCCTTGATTCCCTCCTTGGGTCCCTAAGGCAGAATGCACTAACCCCCTCCCAGGTTTTTCTATGATGATGCAGCTGAAAAACAGACTAGAGCATATGTTTGAAATCCAGATAACAGAAAGGCAGATTGTGCTGAGAGAAAGTTCAATACAATTTAAAGAAAGTCATGCTGCTGTAAGGTTCCATCACTCAAAGTTACATGATACAAAAAAAAAAAAAGTACAGAGTACTGAGTTTTAATTTAGTAGAAGTAATTTTTATTTGAGCTAGGCTGCATGCTGTCTACTGAAAAAAAAATAATTTATAGACTTTAATTGTAAAAGAGTGAAGCCTTTTGCTTCAAAAAGTCCATCAGCATTCTGTCTTTCCTGTTTTATCAGTAAGTGAAGCTGAGAGCAGATAACAGATAGGTGTGTCCCTTAGTGCCAGCAGTGAATGTTCATGAAATATAGCACAATCTACTCCTGATGTGTTATGTTTTTTTAACAGTAGTAGTAGGTGTGGGGCAAGATGAATAGTTAGCTCAGATCAAAGCTGACTTTTTTTCTGCTGAGAAGATGGCAGTGGTTGGCACTTGGGAAATGACCATATTATTTTGGTGTGATGATTGAAGCAGGGACAAACAGCTTCAGAAGACACATAGAATGATTTTTAGGGGGTGATAGGAGCATGAGAAAAAAATTTTTGTCTGGATTCAGATCCCCTCAAAAGAAAAAAAATTCCAGTTAACTCATTGCTTCATCAGGAGGCAAATTAACCTCTTCTAGCCATAGAAAAAACCTAAGATTAGATTCTCCAGTGGACTTAGTACTTCAATGCAGGGAGATGATGCGGAGGTAGAGCCAGTTTGCATTGCTCGGGTGGCTGTGTAGAGCACTGGGTGGAGCATGGCTGTGTTGGATAAACACCCATCTCCTTGGGCACACAGAGCCCAGCCCAGTCATCAATAGACTCTGTGCTAACACAGGCAGAGCCATTCTGATACCTGGGTTGCCTTGAATAGCACCACCTGGATTTGGAAATGTCTCTTAAAAGGCTAATACTGGGGCTTATAAAAACCAGCATGTTGAGTAGGAAGCTGTTTGGCCTGCCCAACAGAAATCAAGAGAATGTTTAGATGCCTTATTCAGAAATGAGAGGAAAAGGTCTCTGTGGGTGTTCAGGATGCACAGCTGTGAAAGCTGGCCAACCCCTCCCTGCTCTGAAAAAGCAAACAAACAGAAAAATCATATGAATCAAAGCATCACAGAATGGCAGGGATAACTTTCAACAGACTGGATTATTCAGAGCTCCATCCAGCCTAGCCTTGAACACTTTTGGGGATGGAGCATTCACAACTTCTCTGGGCAAACTCTTCCAGTGCCTAATCATCCTCATAGTAAAGAATTTCTTCCTAATATCTGATATAAACCTGCCCTCTTTCAGTTTGAAGCCCTTTTCCTATCACTACCTGCCCTTGTAAAATATCCCTCTCCAGATCTTTAGTAGGTCACTTTAGGTACTGGAAGGTAATTTAAGGTCCCCCCAGTGTGCTTTTATCTCTAGGGAGAACACCCCCAGCTCTCCCCACCTCTCTTCACAGGAGAGATATTCCAGGTCTATGATCACAATCCTGGGCCTCCTCTGGACTCACTTGGGGAGATTATCAGTGTCACACCAAGCTTTCTGAGGGCTTGAGGGGATTTTAGTTTCTACCACTCCTGAGAAAGAGAGAGAGATGTTATCTCCCTGAGCTGGGTTCCTCATTGATTTAATATTGAATCCCTTTTTGCAAGCAGAGCCACTTCAGAGGAGAAATTCAGCATATCCCTGAGTGATGAGGGAAACACTTGCTGGTGAACACTCCAGGGGATTTGTCATGGCCTAAGTGCTGGGGAGGTCTGTGTGTATCCAGCCTGAAATAGTTGTGTGTGTTCAGGCAAGTTATAGTCCATATTTTCAGCATCCAAATTTCAGATGAATGCACTTCCGTGCAAGATGAAGAACTAAGTCTTATCTGGAAAATCTATTTCTTACTTTCCCAATTACAAAATGGACAACTGTTTTACATATGTTCACTATCTGTTAGTTTATGCTTAGCTACTGAACTGTTACTCTAGCTCTATTTGATAGAAAATGCCAGAGGGTCAGATTTTCAAACTGGGTAAATGAACCAATTCCACTGACATCAGCTGATTTTCATAAGCAGGAACTGGGGGCCCTTAGAGTTAATGTGTCCATATTCCCATTATCTGGGTGGGTTTAACAGAAAAGCAGTGTGATCTGTTTGCAAACAAATGGAAACATGTAATATGAAGTAATGCTTCAGCTGTGGTGGTTCAGACTTTTGGAACGTGAAATGTTCCAGAGCCATGGGACTTATTTTTGCATGTTATTCAAGTTACCTTAAAACTTACACATACAAGTGCTAATTCCACCATTCTAAGCTTCCCATACATTTCAGGTGCCTGCAGTGATGGTAGGTTGAATGTGAGTTGAATTTCACTTGGTTTAAAATTCTATTTCTGGAAAAATAAAATAAGTTTGGATGGAGATGATGTGACTTCAGAATAAACTCAAGTTCAGATAGAGTTTCACTAGGGTCAGACCTTTTACGTGCTTGTGAACAATAAAATTCCAGGATATCACATTCAGGTTAGACTTGGAGGAATGTTTTACATAATCCTCTGAGAATGCAAACCAAAACTCCATAAAACCAAAAGCACAGGCATTTTAATTCACCTGGAAAGGAAGGTGAAGAATATTGTATCATGCACCCATATAATTGCAAACAAGGTGATATATTTGTAAAAGTGAGATTCTGGCATGTTTTGAAGTATAATGCTCTAAAGAAGCCATTGAGGAAGTAAGAAAATAAAACCCCCAAACCAAAGCAAGAATCATTCTCAGAAGACCTAAATATAAGTTGCATACATTGCTCCAGACTGAAAATACGTTCTAGAAAACAAACAGGAGATGCTTTAGTGGCAGTAGCCAAAATATAGAAACAATAATAACAAGAAAAAGAAGACAACAGCATAAAAGAGGCAAAAATATTTGGAAGTCTGATAAGCAGATATATACAAAGTTTCTTTGGCCTTCATTTTTGCAGTAGTTTTTACACTTATATTGTTGAATGGCTGTAAAATTCCTGTACTTATGTAGAACTGGGTTCTTTGGAATATTCATCATCCTGTCAGGGGGAAATCCTTCCAGAGTTATTTTAGTAGCTATTTGGTTTACTTTAATTTTTTTTTTTGTTTGTTGAAATGAGTATTAACTTCTCAAAACACCAGTTCCCTGAAGAAGAAATAAAATAAGTTTTTCTTGGTTACTGGTACTACATAAATGAATATTACAGCAGCAGCTATGAGAGCTTTTTTATCCATTACATATAAAAAGCCAACTGAGGAAAAACTGATGAGAAATCACTATGTAGGCATTATGGGGTTCTGGTAGTAGAAAGAGAAAAACATGAGTAGTTTATGATGTCTTCAGGCTCCAAGGACACTTATACACCTATATAATGTTTTTCTAGTTTCAACACTTTCATTATCCTATACCACCATGAGGAGCAAAGTAATTTTCCTACGCTTATGGCTTGTAGTGGCCACACATACACAGGCTTCTGAGGAAGCAGGTCCCCATCAGTGTAATATTTTGTGTATTTTGTCTATAAAAATGTCTTATTCTTGTGTGCTAAATCCTAGTATTGGGAGGGACCAGGAAGCCTGAAGATATTTCTTCTAGAACAGAAATCCTCCTGAAGTTTAACAGAACTTCAGGAAAAAGAAAAAAGGAATGCAAGTTTTATTTATTTATATTAAAAAACCCAATTAAAAAAAAAAAGCAAAAATTCTCCCCCAAAACACCCAAAACCCCTAAAAAATCGAAACCCAGAAGAAAAAGGGGAAAAAAAGGAAAGAAGAAAGAAAAAAAGAACCCAATTAAAAAATAATAAAGTGATTTTCTGCTGTTTTCATTTGCAGTTGTAGTGATAATACTTCAGTGGGAGACTCAATAATAAGAAATACTGAGTTTTGTTTCCAGTTATGGGGCTGTTTCTCATAGCCCAGAAACAGTGCATGGATCATCCTTTGCTCCCTGTGGATGACAGACTCCTGACTGCTCTGAAAGAGTCCTGACCTTTTTTTTTTTCTCAAATAAAATATTTTCTAGGAAGTCTTCTTGCTTAGTTGGGGACCTCCCTGAAAAGCAGCAGACACCATGAGACTGTTAGTTTGTAACCTACTTCTTTGTAAAAATAAAAACCAATAATGCAACAGGCAACACTAGTAGTCAATATTTTATAAGCCAATGTTCTTTTGATAGTGTGGTATTTTTTTGAGGAAAACACCTGCCTGTTTGCCACAGGAGAAGGGTTAATAGGGTTAAAGATTGCTTTTTAACCTTTTCAGTGGGATTCCAGTCAAATTGCAGGCGCCTTAGAGGGTTGGGAAGATGCTGGATTCGTCTCAGCTGCTCTTTGCTGCCTCTCTGCTTTGGTTCTCCCGGCGATCCCCACTAGATGGTAGTGTCAGCCCGGCTCCGAATTCCAGCTCCTCCGGCCATTCCCCGGCGCACCTGCAAAATTTCGCTCTGATGGGGATTTGCCCTTGCCCTCTCTTTTCGTTTTGTTTGTTTGTTTTGTGGAAGGAATCTCTGTTCTTTCTGTTCTGAGGTGCTTCGTGCTGCCTCTTGGGTAGTGTCTCAGCACGAAAGGTGATCCCAGTGTTTATTGTATGGGGTCGGAGCAACCCCGGTGTCAATCCAGGCTGGGGATGAGCAGATGGAGAGCAGCCCTGCCCAGAAGGATTGGGGGGTGCTGGTGGAGGAGAGGCTGGACATGCCCTGGCCATGACACTCACAGCCCAGAGAGCCAAACCTGTCCTGAGCTCATCCAAAGCACCGTGGGCAGCAGGGGAAGGAGGGGATTCTGTCCCTCTGCTCTGCTCAGAGCCCACCTGCAGGGCTGCATCCAGCTCTGGGCTCCAGCACAGGAAGGACAGGGACCTGTTGGAGTGAGTCCAGAGGCGCCACAAAGATGATTGGAGGGATGGAGGACCTCTGCTGTGAGACAGATTTGCTCAGCCTGGAGAAGACTCTTGCTGCCTTTTGATACTTAATGGGGGCTTATAATAAGGGTGCAGACAGACTTCTTACCAGAGCCCATGGTGATAGAACAAGGAAAAATGGCTTTAAACTAAAAGAGATTTGATTTAGGTTAGATATAAGGAAGAAGTTTTTACTATGAGAGTCGTGAATCACAGGAACAGGTTGCCCAGAGAGGTGGTAGATGTCCCATCCCTGGAAACATTCAAGGTCAGGTTGGATAGATCAGTTAGATCCACCTGACCTAATTGAAGATGTCCCTGCTTATGGCATGGGGGTTGGACTAGGTGACCTTTAAAGGTCCATTCTAACCCAAACCATTCTATGATTCTCAGCTTAGGACTAGGGATGCCCACACGGCAGCTTCACGCAGATCAGGCTGAAGACTGTTGAGAAAAGTAAATGAAATAAGAACCATCTCTCTAAAATGTTTGTTTTTTTAATCTCATATTTATTATCTCATATCTTTTGCATACTCTAATTTTTCATTGCAATATCAGCTAAGAGGAGGGCTATTAACAATGTTTCAGAATGAGCTAAATTTTAGCAGTTGTACTTTGCAGCATATAGTCCTTGCTGGTGTTTAAATTTATCTTTTGTTCAGAGGCATAATTTGGGTCAGAAATCCTTGCCCTTGTTCTGCATGTGTTTTATACTTTTATCACCATAACTATTCAAAATCAGTATTCTTTCAGAAAGTACAGAGCCAGGAGTACAAGGTCCTGCTTTTCTTCTTGTGATTCAGAGAATATCTAGAATGATAGAAAAATGGATTTCAGTTTCAAGCTAAATGTTGTTACCTGTTTTGCTTTAAAAGACAGATATCTTTAATTTCTCCTTTCCATTTTCACTGTCCTCCTGACCTTCTTAGGTCATTTAGAGTGGCAGGTAAAGCAAAGTATTTTGATGATGAGGGCTTTGAAGATGTTTGGTAAGCTGAACAGAAATTTTTAAAGGGGAAGACAGAGTGGTGTTTTTTTTTTTTTTTTGTGGTTTGGGTGGTAGTTTGTTGTTTTTTTTTGGTTTTTTTTGTTTTTTTTTTTTGTCCATGAATAAGTAAGTAAAGCCAAAAATTTACTGAAGATTAGTAAGGACTAAGGAAGGATTTCTGTATGTACAGTCTGTATATTGCACAGAAGATAATGAATGAGACAGAGATCAATAGGCATTCTTCTAGTCATGTCTTTCTAAAGTGCTTTAAATTATGGGATTTTTTTTTCAGTCATACTCTTAAGATAGAAAATTACATAAAGACTAACAGTGACAGTATGTTAAAACCCCAGATATTTTGCTCATAAGGCAGGTAGTGACTAAATTAAAGCTTTATCTCAGCCATACTAATGAGATGCAATTGCATTGCAGTCTTTAATTACATGATTGCTTGGACCAGACCCACAATGCATATAAATGACTGTAGCTCCCTCAGAGTCAATGCCAGTGTACACTAACAGAGAATGTAATTCCTTTTCTTGAACAGAGTAATTTTCCAGAGAAGAACCTTCATTTACTTGAATTAAAAGAAATTCTATGTATAAAATATTTTAATCTACACATGTGGGTCTACTTACCCACAGGGGTAGGGGGCTGTGTAAACTTATTAAAGGCAGTACACCAGGAAATGTGTTATTATTATATTACATAATTAAAGACTGATCATATACTTAAAGACCTGTATCATCATCCATATGGACAAGGGGCAGAGCCCTGGAACCCATTTTTGGCTGGCAGCTGCCTAAATGGGCTTTTTCCCCACTCCATTAATGTGTAATTTTATAGGGATGCTCTAGAGCCCTCTTCAAGTATTATTGCAGCATTTCTTTCATATACCTCTCTCATGCCAGGATGCAAATATATTGCTCCTAATGCTTCAAACTATTCTTGTTTTGCATCAGCAGTTAAGGTAAAAAAGCTAAATCTAATATTTCCATCCCTCCCTGTACAATTTCCTTGATTATTAATACATAATGGTTTTGGATTCCCTGTGCTAAATTGCTGCAAGTTCCCTGTGAGCATTAAAGGTTGCTCTCAAATGCTGACCAGTTTTAAATATCCCAGCAGGCATTAAAAGCCTGCCAATGAAGGTAGTGACTTGGCCACATTTCTCTGACAGTGGGGCTGCAGTGCTGGATTTAGTAGCAGACACTACAGAGAGGACTCAGGTACACACTGCACTTGCTGCCATATGCAGGCTCCTCTTGCTTTGATTTTTCATTAAAACTGTTGTGTTTTTAAACTTCCTGGAGCTTAATTAATAAACATGACAATGAAAGTGAGACTTGGCACAAAGCCCTTCCCCATCCAGCACATGGGCATAGTAGGCTAATTGCAGTTATTTACATTTGGCATCCAGCTGACTGAACTAACAGCACAGTATCTTTTTTTTCCTCTTGGAGTAGAGAGGCTATTAAATTAAACAGGTTAATGTAGATGCAGCATTTCACCCCCTGCTATCCCTGCAGCCATAGTAAATCTGCCACCTGTTTATTTCCATAAAAATTCAATTACAGTACCACCAGTTTATTCTTCTTATGTGTGTTGTTAACTTGAGGCAGTTTCAGACTCAAAGTGCGTGGCCTGTTCCTTTCCAAAGCTGTTTTTCTGATGCTTCTCCTTAGCTGGTAGCTTTTCATTTTGTTAAGTATCCCACCCCCACACCCCTTGAAAATGAGAGAATAGGTTTCTGATGTGGTGCTTTGCCTCGGTGGTGCAAAAGGCAAAGCAACATGTGCATGTACACACATTTACACACATTTACACACATCTCATCCCACTGTGGGGCACAAGCAGAGAACTGACTGTAGGCTCTCAGAAGCAGTAGTTAAAAGAGGTTAGCAAAATAGGCTAATGACTTACAGTAAACCAGACATCTTTTAAAATAATGCATAAATTCTCCCCCTTTCTTCCTCTTTCCTGACTTTCTCCTCTGAGACATACAAGCACATTCCTCTGCAGCAAGGAGGTTCTGAATGAGATGCCCCTTCCTATTTGGGCTGCATTAGGTAAACCACAATCTTTACAAGATCGTCCTTGAGACTCTTGTCATTGAATCAGAAGCAGCAAATGGCCTGGACTGGCTCTGTCTCTGCTGGCTGCAGGTGCTCATTTGGGTACAACAAGAACTTGATGTGGTGAGACTCAGAGTGAGGAGAGAAAGGGAAGGGAATGAGGATAAGTCACCTGGCAGACGTGTTTCATGGTATCACTTCATCCCCTCACGATCCCAAAGGGAATGGTAACATTTCATTCACTCTTTTCTGGTGGGACAAATAAGTTGGAAATGTTATTCTTACAACAGTGCAATTTCTGGTCAGATGCTTGTCTTTTTCCACTTCATCACTATTCCCTCCTCTTCCTCCAATTTCACCTGATTTTGTGGTTAAGAGCTTTTGCTTCTGCCAAAAGCAAAATTTTTAATGGGGAGCCTGAAGGTCAGAATTCAGAGAAAGAAACAGTGTTTGACTCAGAAAGGCAAATGCTGTCATCCTCGGTTCTGGTATAGCTGCTAGCACAGGCATTGTGGGAATGAAAGGACCCTTGTCCATGTGCTGTTGCTGGGAGAGCATTTAAGTGATTAAGGAGAATAGGAACAGGGTGCTCTTACTGCAGAGAAGGGAAAAACACTGTTTTTTTCTTCCGGGGCTGGGATAGCTTAATTTAAAAGTTGCAGGAACTAAAAGTGCCTCTTTTCTGACTTGTGCAGAGATTCAGGGGCTGATTTCCTCCTGGTTCATGTCTGTGCCCTGGGACATTGTAAGTGGTCACCAAGCCTGTGATTTCCCTAGAACATCCCTTGTAGCAGCATTTGGCAGAGGTACAGACTAATCTGCACTGAGCAGAATAGTCCACTGGGCTTGTGGAGCTCTTGAGAGAGACTAGATTTATTAACCCTTCTCCTGTGGCAAACAGGCAGATGTTTTCCCCAAAAAAATACCAGACTACCAAAAGAACAATGGCTTATAAAATATTGAGTACAAGTGTTGCCTGTTGCATTATTGTTTTTGATTTTTACAAATACAGACCCACTCACTCTGAACACGTTTTGTAATTGGCTTCTTCCTCCTGAAGTCAGTTTTGGAGAACATGCTCCAAAGCCACCTTCTCATCCTGCAGTGGCTTGAAGACTGCTTGAAGGTGGGGGGAACCTCTCATTGCATCTCTCTGAAAAGGAGGACTTGCTTCATCCAACTTTCCATGAAAATACTAGTTATAAATCAACTGTGTTGCATTTGCAAGAGAAAACTGGGGTGTAAGGAAATCCTGCTACTGCTAAATTATATGGGTTTTATCTCATATGTTAAATAGCCTTTGACATGGATACTGTGTCTGCTTTCATATTCTTTTTCTGAGTTTTGCATAATTATTTATTATGTATGACCAATGCATTGCTCAGGTTAGATCATCTAACAGTCTTTGGAAATCTCCCTCATTTTTTATTTTACTGTTTTCCTCTCCAGAGTTATATCCTTAGGAGAAGAATGGCTGCAGAATTTTGTGAAAAGATTTAAATTTGGAATGACAATATTTTCAAAGGACGATTAAGAGAGGGTAAATGAGGTTTATATCTATGTTAACGTAATCTGTCAGAACCAGACATGGGTGACTTTTCTTTGGATACCAAACTACTCATCTTCAACACAGTTAAACAGTAGTTTTTTGGTTTTTTTTTTTTTCTTCTGGATGATTAGAGTCTTTCAAGTAAAAATCTAATTTTTTTTTCTGTTTTGACTATCATTTTAAGCAAAATTCAACAAGGAATTTATACATCTGCTTACATTTAAGAATGCAATTAACTTGGGGTTTCTTTACATGCCAGAGTTCAAGTTTGCCCCCTGGTTCAAGGATTTGCACAACCATGTTGAAGTCAGAGTAAATATTTGTGAAGGAAGGAGTTCTTGGCAGGAGCCAGAGCATCAGAATCTAGTCTTTCTGCAAAATACAGGATAGCAAAGCATTGCTGTTTTTGTTGTTAAGTGGAAAGGGCTTATTTAAAAAAAGAAAACTGTGGTGAGGTGTTTGCTCTTGCTGCAGGTGATCTCATGTGGTTGTTATGAAACTCTTGGAGTCATAAGGCTATGTTATCTGTATTAACTGACCACAAGCTATGTTAGAAAGATCATTGAGTAAATTATTAAAGAAACCCAAAGAACATTGGACAGCTTCCAAATCTTTCTCATTTAGGGATTTAAGGGTTTAACTGGAAGATTTAACAGCATCTCTCCATAAGAATGGGTAGGTAATAAGTTATTTTATCATTATAGAGAAATTGTCACTGTGGTGGAGAACATTTCCTCATGACCTCTGAAAGGTTATATCTTTATATATGTTCCTTGTATCTTTTGTAAAGAACAATTGACCAAGTAGCTCTGTGAAGCTTTAAAAGCTTGGAATTGTTTGCAAGCAATACACAAGTGTTCTTCATCCCTATTGAAATGTGGCCTTCTGCAGGGTAAAATGTGATAACTCTTTGATGCAAAAGTAAAGGACCATGTAGTAAAGGTAGATTCTGTGGGGTGAAGTAAGGCACTATGTAATTATCCCAACTAATATGTGGTCAAAGAAGTAAGAGTCCCATTTTATTCTAGAGACACTCTTTTTCACTATGAAGAATGATACAACTTTGGTTTTGTTTTTGTCTTTTTTGTTTGGTTGGTTTTTATTTTTGTTTTGTTTATTATATTGCAAAAATTGAGTTTTGGGTTGGTTGAGTCCTTCCTTTTTACCATAGAACACCATCATTTTAGATTTTTTTAATGTCCTTTTATATAGGTTAAATTTCTCAGCCATTATCCTTTATGTGACATAGTCCCCTAAAGAAAGTTTTAATGCATTTAATAAAAGACTTAGGCATGTTTTTTATCTTAATTCAAAAAGGTACTCTCCTGAATCCAGGACACTGGATTCAGATGATATGATTTTACCAATTCCTTTCAGAATTTTCTAGAAAGGAGGAATGTTAATTTATTGTGCTGAACTTCCTGGAGGAGTATTAATAAATGTTACAGAATGGAAATGTAGTACTATTTATTAACATTATAATCTCTCAAGTTGCACACCTTCCTTCCTGTTATCTTCCATTTTAATTTATTTTTGCTGGGCACATACATTTGTTATTTGCTGTCTACAGCTTCTTCATAAGAAAAAGATCACTTAAAGATCACAAAAGATCATTTTATCCTTTACCAGGACACACTTGCTAAGGCATTCTGAGTGCTTTGTCACCAACACAGTTTGGATTTATTTATATATCATTTATTCGTTTACTTTTATGCATGGATAAAGATCAGTGCCAGTTGGACCTCGAGTGCTGTTCTGATGAATGAGTAGATTCCATCAAGAATGGAACAAATAGGGCATTTAGAAGAAAAAATGTTATTCTCAGCAGATTTTTCATGGGAAAAAATATTTTGAGACTGCCTCTTACTGTTACACAAATTTTTTGGAAAAGGGAAAGGTCTTATTTCTCTTTACCATACCTACAAAATGAAGATGGATTTTCCCAGATTATGTGAAGAGAATGCATGGTTTATCAATACTCCGAACATAAAAGAAGTCTAGAATTTGCTGCATTCACCAGTCAACAGGAAGCCACTGATGATATCCAACTATCCTTATTTATGTAACCCAAAATATAACTATGCAAGAAATCTACATTAGCGGAAAATTTGAATTTTGAATAACATTGTGCAATTATTTTAAAAACACTGATTATATACACGAGGAGGGAGGGAACTGTACTTTCCCCCCTCTTTTCTTATCCTTTTTTCTCAATTTTAGTTACTTTTGGTGACACAGTTCACAAGAACTGGTAGAATACATTGGGAACATGGGAATAGAACACTGGGAATATGTTTCCTGATTTGACTTCCCGTATAATTGTGAAATCAATGCAAGCTAAAGTTGTGCAAGAAAGAATAGAGAAAAGGCAAAATTTTCAAACTGTTGCTGTGCATACAATTTTAAGTTATTCTTGATCCTGTTAATGCTAAATTCTGATGTAAAACGTTCTTTTAGCAATTGGCCAGAAAAAAATTGCTGAGGGTTGACACCATTGCTCAGTTTACCCTTTCTTTCTGTGAGGAACAGATGTCACTACTCTTCTTTAGGAGTAATTGTGAATATACCAGTGAAAAATTACTTGGAAGAGCATCCAAATGAAATATCCCATTCAAATAACTGCAGGAAGACTGCCAGTTTTAAAAACCCACAGACAGCCAGGACCTGGGGTGTTTGTGGGCAACACTAAGGTGTCAACAGCCTGGCAGAGCTTGTCTATCATTCTAAAAGGAGATAATACAGTTGGAAACTTGTGAACTTCAAGAGGTAATGACTATAAAGGCAGTCTAGGAGATCACTTCCTCTGTGTGTCCCTTCCAAGCATAAGCTGAAAGCTAAACACTGGTTTCCTGTAAGTTTTTGATCCTGTAAGTTCTTGGAGGTGTGAATGAACACCAATGTAGTGATTTTGTGGTTTAACCCTCTGGTTGAATTTTACTGTTTGGAAAACAGGAGCACAGCTCACTTCAGAAGTTTAGATAGCATATGAAACTCTCACTTTTTTTCCCTCTCCCCCTTAAGCTTCGTTAAAGTTTTTCTACCAGTGGTAAGATTCATAGTGCAATTAAACTAAATTAGTGATTCCTGTGTGCTGTCTAGAGGCAGTGACTTCAGGATTCTTAGATTGTATTTCCTGTGAAAAATAAAAGGAAACAACTCCCCCAGTATTTAATTTTTCCTTCAGCACTATTAAATGTTTGCATTTGCTGTGGCAGAACCATTCTTGTAAGCTCATTGGAATACAGTGACTTGATCTTTTCCCTCTTAATATTTCAGTAGGATAGTCAGCTGGCTATATAATAAATTTTTGTTAGTTTAATGGGTTTTTTTAAACAATAATAAAATAAAGAACATAGAATATATTTATAAAAGTGATTTTTGATCAGAAATTTTCATTTCTTGTCTTGGATGTGATTAGGCCACAATGGGGCACCGAGCACAAGTGCTTAGCTCCATAAAAATGGGTTTAAACAAATTAATTTAGTTTAGTCTAGAGAAAGTTCTGTTGGTTCATCCCACTGAGATTTCTGTCTTTGTGTCTTCTCATTAGATATTTGTGTGAAAATTACTTGATGGTTACTAAAAGAAGATTGTTTTGTAGCTATGTAGAACTTTTTATTTTTAAGAATGTGAGCTTCAGGGAAACCTTGAAAAGTCATATTAGGAGTGCTTGAAGACACAATAATTTCACATGGGCTGCACCTTGTACTTGAAAAACAGTGTGACAAGGTGTAGCCTATTTTTAATTGATAAAATCAGATAAGCTGTGTTTTCAGTCTTCTTAATCTTCACTGATACTCTGAGAATATCAGTCACAGTTTACCTGTTGAAGTCTTGATCTTGAGCATCAGATTAAGGTTCCTGACTTGTTGCATGAATTAGTTCTACTGTTTATTATTGTTATTAATAAATAAGATCTAAAGAGGGCTGTACATCGTATTGCCGGAGTTAGTTACCCTTTTTAAAGTAGAATCATCAGTTCTAATCAGTTCCTGCTACATTTTATGGACTATATAAGAGAAGAAAAAGCAGTAGTGCGTGTGTGTGTGAGAGCTCATTACTTTTAAAGGTGTTTTGCAATTCTTTTATTGATGTAATTAAGTCAAGAGAAGAAGTTGTAGAAAGGCTATTCTAGATAAAGGCCCCAGAAGCCCATGAATACAGATGTTCAGTGACAGGTAGGGATGGGTAGGCAAGGGATATAGTACAATAGCAGGTATCTTTGCAAACAAATCTATTGATGTTTTACAACCTGCTAGCAAACTAATCTTGACAAATAAGGGGCAGTGGAGCTGTGTGAGGGAGAGGTACTCCTTCAAGTCCCTGTGTTTCTGAGGTCTGAGCAGCTTCCTGGAACAGAAAAAAACATACAGAAGGGTATTTGACCTCTTTGGGAAAGAGGAAATTAAAGTCCATATGAATTATTCTGCAGAAATGAAGTAATAGCAGAGATGTGTGCAGGTGATGCAATGGCATAGGGAAGGCATGAAGTTTTCTAAATGAAAATAGAGTCCTTTCATTTTAGGCAGAGCAGTTGTTTTGCTGCTTATCTTATGGTGAAAATAAAGTCCAGCATTGTGTATTGACTTCTGTTGTTCTGTAAGCTGCAGGAATAAGATGCCAACAAGCAATTTCTGTTGAGATTTGGGCATTGGAAACTTTGGATACAAAATACTTCCTACATCTAGATAGATGTTTGTTACTGTCTTTGTAAGATTTTGCGGTAATATTACTGACATCATCCTAATTGCAAACTATATATAAAAAGAAACTTTAATATTCTAAAATATATTCTGTTTTTGAACTCTGAATACTTTCTAAATTTGAAAAAGTTTGAGATATTTTTACAAATTAAGAACAACAAACATTGGAAATATATTTTTGATCAAAATTATCAATTTATAGACTTTTTCTACTTGCTCTTATTTATCCCAATACATCTTTCATAATCAAAATATGTACATCAATCTCTATGTGTACATTATCCTATCATTCATTCATTCTTTCACTTTGTTTTGACAGGATCAAGGAAGAAATGTGAGGGTGCCAAGAAGGTAAACAATTACAACAGAAAGAAATGGGCTTGTTACAAGCCTACAGTCAGTAAAAATGTTATTTGTTCTACTGTGAAGCAATTAACAGCTAAGACTGTAGGAAATTTTTAATTGAGTATTGATTTGAAACAAAAGCAGTGATCACTTAAGTAGTTGTGGTCTGTTGAACGGCCCTCATCTTGGCTTAATGCAGACCTTCAGAGAGCTGTGTTAATGAATCTGTATATGGCATTTGCCTGTTTTAAAACCTTTTGGAGGATCAGGATAGGGATCTTTTGGACGATCAAAAATGGCAGTGTTTGGAAGACGCTATAGGTGACAGCTATGACAATTCTGTTAAATTATATAACAATATTGAAGTTTCATCTTCAAAGAACAAAACTGGCATCTCTATTAATATTAACTCCAAATAAAATGGGAGGTCCTTTGCAGTGTTTAAGTTTTAAATGATACCTGTGGATGTTATTGAACATGTACTCAGGAAAAGGGAACCTGAAACAGGAGTCCCAGTGGAGAAGTTTTGTTGGAAAAGTTTATAATGTCTTAGAGAAGCATCTGTTTGAGACTGAAGGACTTTCGCTCCCTTCTTAGCCACAAAAGCTAGTTTCCTGGCAATCCCTCTTTTTTTTTTTTTTTTTTTTTTTTTTTCTTTTTGCCAGGGGGCAAAGCAGCAGGTTCTTCTTCTCCAGCCCTTTTTTTTTTGTGTGTGATATGTTTGTCTCCTTTAGTTTTACATTGTTTCTTGTCAAATAATTCTCTTTGCACACACTTATCTAGTGCAGCTTAGCTTCTACTTTCAGCTGAGAAATCAAATACCTAGTTTTAGTTATAAACCTTAAAATATTGATGACAAACATTAATTTATGTTGATAGTATGCACGTGAAGTAGAAGTAAAATATCTTTGGAAAAATATTAACTGGTGTCATTTGTAAATGTCAAAAAGATTGATAGGCTTTCTGTCTGTCTCTCTTCTCAATGTGCAAATAGATTTTAACAAACTCACTGTCTTTCCTTTTGCCTCTATTTCTCTGCATTTCCTCCTCATTGATAATAGTGTCAGCACAGGTGAAAATGTTAACTATGCTCCTATGGAGCTCTTTCCAAATTCCAGCTTCTTGCATGGTAGACTGGCCCAGAAGACATTGCCTATCCTAAACTACAGACAATTAAATTAGCAATTTTATTACTAAAAATATGGTGTGAATTGCAATCTTATGTTGCTGCCTACTTAGAAATTCACTTTTTGTGTGCATGACTAGTTGCTACTCTAAATCAAATGTCTAAAGATATTGAATGACATTTACTGTGGTTACCATTTGATAGATGTGAAACTCTAGCAGAGTGGCCCAAAATTATGCAGAAATATCTGAGCTTAGTGTTGCATCCTCTTCCCTGAACAGTTTTAAAAAAGGAGTCTGGGGAAAACTGACCCATGTGAGTTTCTGTAATGAGCTGTCAAACACTGAGGGTGGAACTGTGAAAATCTGGTGCTCAGACCTCTGCTGCAACCATTTAAATTTAATTTTTCTTGTTAACAGCGAGATGAACTTATAATTCAACAGATACTGCAGTTGGAGGAATGTTGCTAATTATGATGAATTAATATTAGGCTAATTGTGTCTAAACTGGCGAGTCAAAAGATTTAAAAAGTATAAACTACCTTTCAGACAGACAGAGAAAAAGTATTTAGCAAAAGTAGAAATCCTAGACTTTTTCTCATATTCCATTCAGTTTCTCAAGTATATTCATTAAAGTTCTTTTGCCCCCAAGGTTTCCAGAAAACCAAGTTTGACCTGACTGAATTCACTAACAAAGCTGAATATATGTTTCTGTCTCTCTAAGAGCTAGATATATTCCTGCCTGAAACACCTGTCAGGTTTGTCATACCTAAATTGAAGAAGATCAAATAATGATTTAATTCACTGAAGAGCAATAATACAATTATTTGGTGACCCTGAATATTCTGTAATTTCCTAAGCTTTTTGCATACACAGCTTCAGAGTAGAAAGGCTTTTTTTTTTTTTAATAGAGTATATCTGAAATTTCAAGGAAAAGGACTAAGGTTCATTCTTCCTCATGTATTTTCACAATACTTAGAGCCCTTTGATTTTAGGTGCCCTCTCTGTTTCTGTTACTGTTTCTTTTACTCTTTTTCTGTTATAAATGCAAGAAATTCATCATAAATTATACCTGTCCAGGAAGACAGCACCTGTGCTTCTGACCACGCATCCCTGTGTTCCGTCAGCATAACTTTTGAAAGCAACTGTCCTGTCACATACTGAATGACAGGGAATGACAAAGGCATTGGAGGAAAGCATGTTTGATGTCTTCATGTCATCTGGGACCATCTTGCAAGTTAATGTGGCAGCACATAAGAACAGTGACCTGATGCATCAGAAATGGCAATTCATAATTTATTCTGGAAAATATGTGAATGACAACAAGCTCTAATAATCCAAATATAATTTTTCTTTAAATAGCCTGATATGATAGTCTGGTGAATGGTCTGTTACATGGATAAGAAAGTGGTTGGACAGTCACATCCAGAGGGCTGTGGTCAATGGTTCAGAGTCCAGTGGACATCGATACCAAGTGGCGTCCCTCGGGTCTGTATTGGACCAGGGTTATTTAATATCTTCATTAGTGACACAGGCAGAGGGCTGCATCCAGCTCTGAGTTCCCAGCACAGGAAGGACATGGAGCTGTTGGAGCAGGTCCAGAGGAGGGCACCAAGGTGACTGGAGGGAAGGAGCACCTCTCCTTTGAGGAAAGGCTGAGCAAATGGGGTTTGTTCAGACTGGAAAAGAGAAGGCTTCAGGGTGACCTAATTGTGGCCTTACAGTTCTTGAAGGGAGACTACAAGAAAGATGGAGAAGGGCTTTATTTAGAGACATGTAGAAACAGGACAAGGGGAAATGTCTTCAAACTGAAAAAGTAGGTTTAGATGAAATATTAAGAAAAAAATTTTCACTGTGAGGGTGGTGAGGCACTGGAATGGGTTGCTCAGAAAAGTTGTGGATGCTCTGTTCCTGGGACAGTTCAAGGCCAGGATGGATGGAGCTCTGAGCAACCTGATGTAGTGAAAATGTTCCTGTCCACTGAAGGGGGTTGGAACTAGGTGTTAAGGTCCATTCTATGATCTATTCCATGTTTTTTCCCCAACCACTCACATGACATGTGACAAATACAAGTCTTCAGAAAGACTGAACAGATTTTTGATTGATTATTTATGAGACAAAAAATAGTCTCTACCGCTGGTACCAGTGGCCCCTTATGGAAGAAAAAGCCAGCAATGTTTAATGTTAATATCTGAGCCCAAAGTTATATAAATGGGCACCTCAGTGCTGCCCATGGGGAAATGAAAATCCCAGGCACAGATTGCCTTGGTGTTGTATGCATTGACAAAGGATTTACTGTAAGAATTATTGATTGTGGCAAGTATTGGGGTCTTTTCCCTCTGGGTAAGTAGATTTTGCTTTAAAAGAGAATTAAGTACTTTAGGCAAAGTTTTTATCTAAAGGCAGAAATGTCACAGGGACATTCAGATATCCATTTTTGGTGCACAGGACAATGAAAAGAGCATGAACAAAACTCATTCTTCTGTCCCTGCCAATTTTCTACCATTTGACAGATTGGAATTCTAAGTAATTTTATGTGGTTATACATGTAAGAAGTCTTCGCTGAAGTGTTCATGAAAGGCAGTGAAGAAAAACTATGCATATATGCACTAATGGTATTGTTATACATCTCCTGTGTAATAAAAATATGCAATTCATGTTTTCTTGATTCCAAAGCATTTTTACTATGACCTTATAGGTGCAAATTGACTGGAGAGGAGTTGTAGCAGGAACAGATTGTTAAATGCTTTAAAAATATATTACTTTTTTCTTAACAAGCTGCTTTGTGTGCAACTTCTTTAGTCTGCTGAGAAAGAAGCATAAATTGCAGTTGGTGTTTGTACACATAATTTCACTATATTTTGATATAGTAACTCAGTGGCAAGGTGAGGAAACATTACATCCTTGTCTTAACCTGGTGCTTCAGTTCTTTGGCTGGCATGTGAACGCAGCTAGTTTTTACTACAAGCATGTAAGTGGAACTGCATTTACTTGTGGGGTGGTTCTTTTTTGATCAGATTTGTATTTCCTATTAGACCTATTAAAATGTCAGAAGATACAGAGCCAAACTCCTCACATGGGTTCTCTGTCTTTTCAGGATTTCTTGGGAACCCCAGGAATGTCCTTTAATGCCCTCAACTTTTCATGTCAGGAAAATCTGCAGCCTTCCTTCCCACCTTGTTCTGTGATCTGACAGATTTCACAAGCTATTGTAACCACGGCTTTCCCAGATCTGTGCCTGGGACTTCATACTCCAGGTAGGGGATGGCAGAACAAATGTTGCTGGTGGTTTGGAAGTCCTGATTCACAATCCTCAACAAGTCTTCAGCCATAGGAAACTTTTATTTTTGCTCTGGGGGATATGCTATTTCAGTCAAAAGGAAGAATAGATGTTATTTGTTGAAGCCATAACTGACCAGCTTTAGAGGATTATGTACCTTTTGGCACTGAAGACTGGACTGCTTATATTTGGGAAAAGGGTCTACAACCAAATTTCTCCTGTTGATTTTGTATTGCTATGGTGGAAAAAATGGACTATATTCATAAAGAAACATAGACTAAATAGCTTTCCAAGTACTTTGGGATAGCAGATGCTATTAGAAGTGCAGTTTTTCAAAATTTTAGAGTAATTTCTTTCCCTGTTGCTATAGGAAGCAAAATAGATTAAGAAAATACCTTTGGTCTTCTGAAGTTTTTAAATTTACTTTGTTGTGTAGTTTAGGTATTTTGTAATTAGTACCTTTTTTTTTAGGTAAAAGTCCTTAAGTTATGAACATACCTGAAAATTCACTCTGACTTACTCTCACTTCTGATGGGTCCAGTTCAGCAGAACTGGGTGTCCCACCTCACAGAGTCTTCATCAGGATTTATATGTTAGATACCCTTGTGCTGTACAACCCTTCACTTAGAGCAGCTGACTGAGCTAACTCTGGCAGCTCTAAAGTTTACATGATATCCCACTCCTGACAGGGCTTTTAAGTCTGCATTTCATTTTGTTCAAAGTGAGTGAAAGATCAAATGAAAATTAAAATGAAGTAGAAAAATCAGAGTGTCTTGGTGAAAAGGATGGACATCCATCCCCAAATTACTCAGGAGTTTCAGAATTTAGGCGATGGACTATCATTATTGCACTGTTTCAAATTTTTCAGTCTTTTAGACATTCTGTATCATGACTTGTTATCTTGTGTCAACATCACTTTCAGTCATTTTGGGAGTTGTCAAGGTGAAACCAACAATTACACTGAAAGCTGTCCTCAGATTAAAAATATGTGAAGTTTCCTGCATTTGATGATGGTAGTGTCTTGAGATCCCCTGCCTGGGAATTTCCCGAGAGTCCTTTTTCACAACCAGGTGATCCAAGAAAGAGTCAGAGCTGCTTGGCTTTCGTTCTCAAGGTTGTTTATTATTTCTTATCTATAACATGTTCTCCCTGACCAGCCGAGATGCTCTCAGCAGGCCAGTCCAAGGCACACTGCCCCCCCTCAAGGCAGTGGTATCTTTTTATACTATAAACTAAATAGACATTGTTTACAGTTATTCCCCAATACCTATCACCTATGTTAGACAGTGTGTTTCTACTCTAAACCAATCCCAAAATGCCAACATCACCAAGAAGATGGAGACGATGAAGAAGAAGGAAGGAGGGCTGTACACGCCCAGATTCCTCCATCTTGACCCCCCTGTACACTTCTCATATGAATCTTAACATTCTATTTCTCTACTCAGTAATAAGCTACTCATTTTATTCTACTTTCCCTGGTTTGTAACTCCTCACCTAAAGTTGGTAACTGTTTCCATGGCTCGAGATCGAGGGCAGAGGGGTCTTGGGCTCTGTGCCAAGTTCTCTGAGCCCCCCTGCCCAGGTCTCAGCCCATCCAAAGCCACCAGAGAGATGTCCTGGTTTCCCACAGTAGTGAACACAAAGGCGGTCTTAGTTTTCTCCTACTTATCTCCTCTTTTCAAAAAATTCTTGCTCTGAAAATTTAGATGAAGGTATTTTTTTTTTTAATAAAGGGACTACAGTAATGTGGGGAAAAGTCTTAAAGGAATTTTCTCACATCATTCTAACAAGAATGCACATCTTTTGAAATTTCAGAAAAAAATCACTGTATACTGCACAGCAAATTGTTAAAATGCAGGTTATAAACAAACATTTATGTAATTTTTATCCTCTAACCTCCAACACACTAGAAGGAAAAGAAATTTTGGAAAATAGTGTTCACTTGTGTTCTACAATGCTCAGAAGTACATTATCCATCTGGCGTCTATATGCTCACTGTCTTCTCACATCTAGTCATTTTTCTGTGCTATGGGGCACATTTATTTCAATGACAGGATGGTTTTGGTATGAGATGCTTACCATAACCAGATGATATGATAAGCTTCGACATACAGTGATAAACTTACCCACTGAAGTGTTTCCTTAGGTCTTCTAATAACTTGGATGAATAAAGCAGTCAGTCAATCACTCAACCTTCATATTTCTGCTTTTTTCTTTTTAGTAGAATATGCTATAATTCAGAAATTATTTCAAGAAAAGAGGTACATCCACCAGGTATGCACATTGGCATATTTTGGGGAAAAAACTAGTTCCAGAATAGTCCTCAGTCTTATATATGCTTCACTAGAAAAATAGATTCTTGCAGTACACAGGTGAAAGAGCAATGTTTTGAAAGAGGTTTTCAATATGTATGAATCACAACCAGAATAACAGTAGTTTCATTTTATGGTCTAAGGACCACGTAAATGTTTTGTTATTAGGATGATCCATGATTTAAAAAAACATGAGGGGTGAGGTAGGACTTCACTAGTTCATAATCTGTGCCATATTTTGCACCACCTAAACAATAAAGTCTCCAAGGTAGTTTGGGTTTAATTCTGGAGTGTCTGGAGTTTACCTTCTGAACACAGTAAAACCTTTTGGGTATAGTCCAAGGAAGTGGTGGGTGGGCTCTGTGCAAAGGCTGTCTTGGTTTGGGGTAGGGGGCTTGAGATTGGAGGCTTTTGTCTTACGTTATTTAATGGTCTTGCTCTGCAATCTGAGACCATCATGCTTAGCAGGGGGAGAGAGTTATGTTCTCTGCTTTCCTTCTGTAAGCATTTTGCTTGTTTGATTTGGAAAGAGGAGACTTCATGCCAGGGGAGTGGAAAAGGAGTGGGGGTTCAAGTGCATTTTGTTATGTTATAAAGGAGAAAGCACAGCTGTAGGAGCAAGTGGAGCTAGATCCTGAGAGACGATGTGAAGAACCTGAAACATGCCTATGGTCTCCCCTGTTGAGGAATTGCACACACCTTACCAGCTGGTCTTCTGCACATGTGCTGGAGCTTCTTTTATCAGAACTGACTCTTTCAATTTCTTTTTGTAATTCTCTGGCATCATGGAGTATTATTTAAACTTATTTTTTCTGTGTGCTTTGCAATATCCAGAAGCAAGCTCACACACAGCCAGACTAGTCATTGCCTCCTTTTTACTGGGGTTGGTATGAAGATACATACACATTCAGTTTCTCTGGAAAGAAATATTTCAATTACACAGATCTTACTGGGGTCAAACCCAATAACACATAAATTCCTCTGCTGTCCAAATAGCCCTGAGGTATTCCATTGTGTATGTAAAACTCATCAGCAACAGTTTAAAGTCTGCTCCAAACCAAAAGTGTAAATGTCACCTAACAGGCAAATTTACAAAAATCACAGGGGTGTTAAGTCCAGGAATAAGTGTCCACTTTCCCAGAGCTTTTGTTGTCATGAGTTTGGGTCCTGAGCATTGGACAAACAGGCCTGTGGACTGTATGGCAGGATTGTAAGCTACCACTTTAAACTGTGCTATACTAGTTGCTGAAAAAACTACAGCTTCCCTCAGTGCAACTTCTCTGAGCACCCCTTCCCTTCCACTTCAGAGGTTCCTTTAGCTCTGAGAGCTTGCTGCCATTTTAGGTAAAGTTTGCAATATTTCTTGCTTTACTTGCTGTCCTGAGCAAAGGCAGGTTAAAGCCTCTTCTCTAATTCAGATTCCCAAAATACTTAAGAGACCAAATCCAAGGGAGAGAAACTGTGTTAGGTGCTTACCTACACTTGGCAGACTGTCAGCTGTCAGGCATCAGTTCCCAGTATTGCATGATGAGATCTGAATCTCAGTCAATCTTAAGTTTCTAGGCCCTATAAATATAAACTTCTTGCTTTGAAAAGAAAAAAGTAATGGATATAAATCAACAGATTCTGAAGAGCAGTTAATGCAATGCTTTTCCACTCATTTTTATCCATGTATATCTCAGTCACATGGACAAGAGAAGGATATAAGGTAAACTTGACAGGGCATGATACTTGGAATATGTCAAAAGCTTTGGCTTATTTAAGTTTGATTCTGTTCCTGTGTGTTATTAGTAGGGAAATCTTTAACATCTTAAGGCATAAAATTTGCAGATTGAACTCATTGTTAAAGTAAGAGAAACTGCATTTCAAATGCTTCATGACAGAATTTACAGCTCTTATTACTTGATGAGGCATTTCTCTACTTCAAATGGACAAATTATATTGGCAGAGGTAACTGCAGATAAGTGAAGCATCTTATGTTTGAAGGGGAAGTTGTGCAAGTGATGGAGGGCAAATTGCCAGTGGCCTTCTCTCTCTGAAACCTCCTCTGTAGCTTGAACAGACATTAACAACTCTTCACAAACTATCCGTGGATGTTTTAAAATATTTATTACTTTCTCCTTCTTTAATGTTAAAGCCTGCATCTGCCCACCACCAAACAAATCCTTTAAGAACAGACAAGGCTTGCTGCTTCTCTGCAGTTGGTACTTACCAGTGAAGAGAGAAACTTGTGTCTGCAATTAGAAATTAAATTTCTCATCCCCCCATACTGTGTGGGAAGTCCTCATTCCTTTATTCTTGCCCCCTTGTTGCAAGGCTGAGGCATCTGGCTATCCTGAAAAAGCCTGGGACTCTTAAGACAGACATTTCAACATTAATAGTAATAATTAAAAAGGTATTCAGCTTGCATTTTTAAGCACTGAATAATCCTTGTCAAGTAGCTAAGACCTGAAGATGAGTACTTGTTATAATCACCATCTTTTGGAAAGGAGAAACAGACAGTTAACTACTGAATAGTACCGAGTCTTCTTGGGAGGAGCATGTATAATGAACCCTTTTTGGTATCTGTGGATATAGAAATCTAATTATAGTGTATTTAACATAGCAGTTATGTAAGCAGACAGATTTGCTTTTGACCTATTCTTTTCAATGGACCCGGTTCAATCCTCCTGATTTATTCTGGTAGGCGGCACCTTAGTTCAAAGTTGGATAAAATAACAACACTTCCGTTGTGAATAGTAATATTTCTTTTCCAAAGTTATCTCCAAGTTGGAAAGGAGGTAAATAACTAAGCTGAATTACTGAGTTCTGAGTGTTTGCACTCAGAATAAACATAGTTTTTTTGGTAGCAAACTAATCAATGCTACTTAACATATGTCCCTACTGCTGCAGTATTTAAGTAAATTCTCAGATTTGGCATAATTTAAGAATAAGGCTTAAAACCCTAATGGCACAAGCTCTACAGAGATCAGAAAACAATTGTTTCTTGGCCATTAGTCCTAGAACCACCATGAGTAGCATTAGTGAGAACATGTTTTGCACCATTTGGAGCACGAGAGAGAAGCTGCTCTGCTCTTTGTTCACACAGAGCAGACTGGGTTGCCTAAGGCACAGATCCTCCTTCTGCACGGCCACTGATCACAGGTGTGTTCAGGCTCTTAATTCAGTACAAAAAGCTTTACTGTATTTTTTTTTTTTTTACAAAAATTTAAACAATTTTACAAAAATTTACAGAGTAATTTTGGGAGTTTTAGTCACCCTCTCTTTTGCACAGCTTTGTCTTTGGAAGAATAACAACTTCACCCCTTTTCCTTTCCACAGGGAAAGCAAAACGGTTTTATAACACTTGCTGTCCTGGACATTTAGCATGTAGGGGGTTTTGCCCCCCGCATCTGATGTCACTTTTTCTAGTGGCACTTGCAGGTGGGGCTGTTACTGTTGTCCCAGGCTGCTGCTTCTCCTTGCTGACAGAGTACTGAGCACTCTCTCTGTGCTGGTCTTGTGGGTCAGTGTGCAGTGGTTAGAAGCCTGGGAAAGGTCCAGATGAGGACACAGAGCTCAAGTGTCAGAGCAGATGTGTGGAAGAAACAGGCAGAGCTTTTGGGAGTGTGTCCCCCACACTTGGTAGAGATGGTGGATGCTCATCAGTCCCTGGTCAGCAGAACACTGGGACTGGGACTTCCAGTTAGCATCCTCTGTCAGACTGGGATCTACACCAGAGCTATTGCCCTGAGCAATTCCATCTGAGAACACTTTGCTGTGTTGTCTAAATTTGACTCTATGGTTAGAACGCCTTGTGCAAAATGCAACAATTCCCTCTCTTTTAGAATAAGTCCACTGATTTCTGTGTTCTCCAAACTAAACCCAGCAGAAAAGCAATTTTGGACTAGTAATTATTTCATTTTAATATTGACTTATTTCTACTTTGGGGAAAAACATTGAGAAACTTCTTTTGGGACTGTCAATTAGAATTTTATGACATTACTATAACACTACTGTTTTTTTATTCTTGTTTCTCCCCAGTAAAATTTGGTAAGGATCCACTGATTCAGTTTTACAGGACATTGTAAAGTTGTAGTTATTTTTTCTTCTACCAACTTTCCATATTGCATCTCTGCTGCTTTTCTCTGTGCATCAAAATCTGAAAAGAATATCTGTCATATTTATTTTGTGTATTTCCATACAAATAAAATAATTTTATTAAAACAGTGTCTAAACTTACTCTTGATAGAACAGCTAGATATTTTTCTGCTGAATAGAGTCACTCACCAAAGTCTGGGTAACATCTCCCTGACCATGAACAAAACCACTCTTCAGAGACTATGTGGTGTCCCATTAAGAGCCATGGCAGTGAGGATGCAGATTTCCCTATGCTAATCTATAAATATGTAAACTCTGATCTCAGAGTTGAGGACTCCCTTTTCTATATGGGCTGTGGCATGTCTAGCATAGTTCGTAGTAAAGTGTGTATGTCAGCTTGGCTGAAATGTGGTGGGTTTGTTTAGTGCAGAGGCTTTTGCAGTCGTCAAGTGCACCTTCTCTGCCAGGTTTGGTTGCCCAGGAACATCAAGCTCCGTGTTACCTGCAACTAGGTGGGCATCATGACCACCTCAACCTTTGAGTATCCAGTTGAAATTTCTTGCCCATCAAATAACTATCAAGCAACTTTAAGTACTATGCCATTAACTGAAAAGTTAAAATAACATTGTGGCTGTGTCTGACAACTCTGACACGACATTTTTTAAGTTCACACTCATGCCCGTGCTAAATTAACTATGTGAATTCTGACAACCCAAATCATGCTGCTTTTCCTCCAAGCTCCTCCATTTACAGAAAGATCATTGCAGTTCACAAAGGTCTCAAGCATGGATCTGGGCTGTGTATCATTCTTGTCTGTTTGAAAAATGTAGGCAATAATGAAGCTTATGTTGTTGACTTAGAATTGTTTCTCAGGAAGGATGTATGCTTGTGGTCAAGGTCAAAGCAAAGCAAAGGAAAAACATGTTGATTTTGGTTCAGGGAAAAAAAGCTGGTTTTGAATGACTAAGGTTCCATCAAAAAAATGTATTATATAATCACCCCAAAGCGGCCTTTCCCCCCCCCGTTAGTGACCCATTTATTTTGTTTTGCCCTGGTCCTCCACAGTACTACCCATGTGAGTACATTTCTTGTATAAACTGTTAGGATGTTGTCATTTGGTGTCATTCCTAGTTACATGCTTGCTTTGTCTTTATTTTTTTTGAGACATTGGGGAATAAAACTTAAAACTTCCACTGTGTCAGTATCATAAATCAAACATTTTGGTGGAAGATAATGATGCACTTAAAAGCAACAGAGACTTCAATCTATATAATACCTAAAGAGCAACAGCTTGTCTACAGCTTGAATTGTAGTTAATAATTTGAGTCAGCATTTACATATTTAGTATGGTGTATTAGTTTAGAAAACAACAAAAAACAAATTCATCCTTCTGATGGATTTTCTCAATGTATGAAAATCAGAACAAAATTTTTTTTTATCCTGTTTTTATTTTATGTACATTATTTAAGTAATGTGCAACCCTGGGTAAAGCTTATAGAGAAGTTAATCCAACTATTCTATGATTTTAATTCACTTTCTGCAAATGTTTGAGAAGAACTGGTTCATGCACTTACTGAAATCTCTTCTTTCAGGATTCAAATGCTTCCCACTTCCGTCTATGTACTCCCATGAAATACCTTTTGTGGGATTGAACCCTGCAGAGATTATCCTCCGCAGGACTATGCTTTTCTATGCTCTCTAGAATGCAGATGATTTTTGGAGACCTGCATGGGGATAGGCTTGTGTCCCTTGTACTACATAAGGGGTGCAGAGTCCCTTTTTTAGCACACAGAAAGGGGTTTCAAGTTTGCATAGTGTTTGAAGCGATGAGAAATAAACTCAACACGGATAAGGGGATGCCCTTTGCCAATATTGTGCAAAACTAGGAGAAATTGTTTGGTACAGTATAAATTTTCAATAACCATGCCAGGAAGATTGGCTATATCCTGGTCTGCTCACTCAGCAGGAAAATGGTTGCCACCAAACTTTAATGCCATACTTGCAATGAGTGTTTTTGTATACCAGGCAGCCATCAGGAAATGTTTTAAAAAGCATGTGCCAGCGTGGTGAGGACCAGCACAGATTGTTTGCCTCAGCACAGCTCATATTTATTTAAACAGAGGGAAGAGTGCCACTCACTGTGAGACAGGACCCTACTCCCCTGGAAGCCAAGAAGAGCATCCATAAGCAGACGGCCTGACACACAGCCAAGGGGTTTTGAAACATTCCATTAGAGAGTCCCTTCCCCCCTTCCAGATCTCTGCTTGCTCCATGAGTACTTTTGTGGTCACTGCCAACCCAAGTGTTCCAGTCCAGAGCTGTTCATAAACACAGTGCTCTGGGTGTCCTGGAGAAGGGAGAGTGCCACAGACCTGTAGAGCACTAATCTTTGGCACCAGTCTATTAAAATACATGCTTTTTTTTTTTTAATTTTTAAATTTTTTGTCAGAAGAGGATTAAAAAGGCTAAACACTGAAGGAACTGCAGCATTTTGCTCTGTGGTGCAACACATATGAGTTACTAATTATTTATAACTATACTTAGCATCTATGTTTAAATTAATTTAAGAGTAACTGGTTTACAGGATGTGTCAAGTGAAAATTTAATTTTTAATTGACTATGAATAGACAATAAAGACTGCTCATATGCCTGAAATGGGAAGGTAAAGTATTCAGGACCATTAGCAGAGGTCCCAGACTTTGAGTGTATATTTGCAGACTTGCAAAATGATACTGAGCCAAGTGAGTTCACTTCCCTGTGGATCATGACTTAGGGCCATGTTGAAAGGCTGCCTTTGCACCTTGCTGTGACTAATGGTGCATCTGGATAGCACTTCTGCCACACAGATGTGGAATGAAGTGTCTAAAACTTAGTCAAAACCCTCTGAGCCAAACACTGGGGAACTGCTATGATAGGGAGAAATATAAATCTGAATTTGAGCCTCTTTAGATCCTCTATCACCTCTGCATTGATCAATTTTTTTTCCAAAGCAGAGTTTTAGGTTTTATATTCCACCTCATTTGACTTTCAGCCCTGCAAACTCTCCACTCACCCATTAGCCACAGCCAAAGAGTGGCTTAGGTACTTATTTGTGGTATCCCTGCTATAGAGCACTTCAGACATGATCGCTGTGTTTCTATGTGATATCTTAGTGAAATCATAAATTAATGCAAAGGATGACTCTGTTATCACTGCTAGTCAGGTGAAAAATTACTTAGAAAAACTTTATTTAATGCATTCTGGATGAATATATCTCTAAAACCAAGAGCTTTTTTTAATCTCTAGTTGCTTTTAAAGCAAACTTAATGCACACAAATATTTTTCTTTTAATAAATATGTGCTTTTCATATTGAAGATTTTGAGCTTTGCTGTGGGTTCAAAAGTTCTTCATCGTCCTCAACTATATTACTTTTAAAAATTATTAGAAAACTAATCAAACAGGTTTCTGTCATGGTTAGGATATGTTCTTCCTTTAATAAATTGTCTCCCTGGTAAGTAACTCCATATTGAGCTCTCAGTATCTCAAGCTTTTCAAAGGAATGCCTTATAACTTCTGACATTTAGGACCAGTTTTTTAAAACCTTCAAGATGCCTTCTCCATTTTCATTCTCTTATTTTGCTGTCACACACAGAGTTTATTTAGGAGACTTAATGAGTTTCAGAGACTTCCTCAAAGGTTTCACTGCTAGGAAGACTAGTGTGCTAAAGGCTGCCACCTTTTCTGTAGCTACTTGGAGGCGCCTAAAATCAAAGCTTGTTGGTAATGCAGTATTTTTGGAAATGGTTTGTGACTTCTTTGTTATGCTGGTACTGGCCAGGGCAAGTAATCCTGAATATAGGCACAGGAGACACTTATATCACTTGTCAATCTGCCCCTTGAATTTCATGGTGGGGGAGCAGAGATGGCAATATTAATATGAATTTTTTTCATATTCTGTTTTTATTGTTTCATTATTGACATGAATTCTAGAAAAATGACCACAATCCGTGGCTGTCTGTGCCTGGTGAAGTCTTCTTTCCTCACTGAAGATTTCATTGTCTTCATCTAGGCATGTTGCTTGCTGTCCTGAGCAAAACTTAATTTTAATAAACCCACAGCAGTAAATATTTTGAGGCATCACTTCTAATTGTTTTACAATGGCAAGTATAGGTCAGAGCTAGCAGGGAAGCCTGCTAAGTCAACTGAGGTAATAAACTGAAAATGAACCATAAACTAATTTTAATGACTGACACTTCCTCTCTGAATTAGAGAAGAGAGCAGAATTGCTTGAGAGGCGTTATGGAGAAATATCAGTTTGATTTATGGACAGTAAGCTTCCTGTGGACTGTATATGAACATGGATTTAAATAAAAGCTACCACTTCTTGTTTGAAGTGAATCTTTAATGCCACAGTAAAACTTGAAGAGAAAATTTAAGCAAACACTATTCTTCCTACTAAAAAAAAAAAAACCAACTGGGGGTAGAAATGTAAGATCAGCAAAAGAAACTGGATTCAGAGGTGGCACTCGTGCTCTATATTCTTCTTGTGTAAAGATTTATTTTTGTCTTTGACAAATTCAGATGCAGAGAGAATGAACTATTTTGTAAGGTTAACACAGTAAAACCCCTGAATTCCTTATGAAGATGATGATGATGCCAAAATATTAGGCCTACAAAAAGGAGGGAATTTCATGAGGTGAATATATGTCTAGTGTTCAATATTGAGCTGAGATTCACAGCTTCAGTACCCTT
>WBNO01028916.1:0-15485 GCA_013400575.1 Peucedramus taeniatus | reverse complement strand
ATCCTTGTGAAAACCAACCTCACAACTAGGCCATTGTTACAACATCAACCACTTTATAACACATATCATTATCTTAACATTAAGGACATTATACTATTTAATTAATAATATAATTAATAATATAATATAAATTCATACAATACCCAGCAAAAGCCAATTTCCATTAACTTGTTTCTCACACTTCCTTCATCTTTGTTATACATAAGGCATGTTTTTCCAGCTCAAGGTTGTACATTTCTAGCCATCAGTAACTGAGTCACTAAGTCCTCTGAATGACAAACTCCCTTAAACATCAAATTGTAACAAAAGACATNAAAGACATCAGATACTAAGTTCCAGTTACTTGATTTCCACAGTAAATTTTCATAACAAGTGTTCTTCATAACAAATCAAATAGGGTTTATCACTGATGTCTTGTAAAATTAAGGTGAGGAAAAGTAGTGTAATGCCTGTAGCCTTTTACTTACAATGGCCGCCTGGTATTTATTGAGCCATAACAAAACAAAATCTGAAGGTGATAGAAGTACTACATGAAAACAGTGGGCAACACAGTGCCTGCAATTGTATGCAACAAGACCAGTGAGTTCCTAAACAGGACCTGTCAAGTTCCATATTCCCAGATTAATATGTAGATTTTGATTAAATGTTGCTATACAGTTCTGATGTCTCCTTAGCATAAAACTCAGTTTTGATAAGACTGTTTTCTCTCTCTGTGTATCTCAAAGGGGAGGGTTATTGAAGTTTTTAAGTTGTTAAACTTTTGATAGACATCAAATTTAGCAATTAAGCTTTTTGTTTAAAATTAAAATTTTCTGTTGTAGTACATACACAAACTGTATTAAGTCTTTGCAATGATCATGCCAGAAAGATTAATGCCAGAGGGATAAGGTATATGAAAGTCTAACTCAGATGGTAAAGCTTTTAAATTGGCAATTACTGCCCTTTTTATCATCATTATATGCTTTAAAGCCTGTTGATTTTTAAGTCTTCTCCAGCTTTACTTCTTGGTTTGATACTTAGCCTGAGTCTGTCTCCTGACTTCCTAAGAGTTATTCCAAGGAGTTATTATACAAATTATTCCTTCTTTGACTTTATTAAAGCAATGTGATAATTGCTTATTTTCCTACAGTAAGTCCTCATCTAAACCAGTGTCATCTGCAGCAATTAGGAAACAGCTCTTCACAGGGAGGGATGGACACTTTAGTGTCCATCATATGCAATTTATCTTGGTGAGTCACTCACATGAAAAGAGTTCACATTCTGGCTCCATTAAAGGAGGGTGGATGTTTGAAGCCTGGGCTACTGTGCCTGTACCAGAACCATTGAACTACAGGGTGCTCTAGTGCACCTAGGTATAGCAGTGTTGTTTCTACCAAACTTCTATCCCTTTTGTCCAGAAACCTGGAACTCTTCATCAAAACTTATATTTGCTATGAAGTATTCCAAATAAGGTGAAAAAAATGTATTTTCCACAATTTTTATATTATTAATGGAAAACCAGTAGAATTTTGTATTTAAATTTGTTGCGTCAAGAATGGGATTGAAGAGTGCCATGCAACTAAAAAAGACACTAAAATGAACTGTAAAACTGATTCCTAAATCAATAGATAAATTTTTGTTGCTAGATGTACAACACCTGCAGAGAAAGTTATGATACCTGTTGAGCACGTGGTTTACCAAAGGTAACTGCAAAGAATAAAGAAGTTTGAGGGCCCAAAGTGAAGCAACCCCATTATTTAAAGAATTTGTGATCCTGGGCTGTCATATTGAAGAATGCCGCCTTCTTGCAGCAAAGTACTTAAAGATAATATTCAACTCCAAAATTATGATCATAAGTGCATAAAGAAAAGGACAGGATTGAAATTGGTGGCATATGCTGGCACTATGTAGGTTGGGCTTTAGTTGGTTGGTTGTTTGGTTGGTTTTTTGGTTTTTTTTTTAACTCGCTTTGGAGAAAGCTTTTATGCATATAATAATTTTTACAATCAACCCCAAGAATGTTACATGGCTGTATTCCTATGCATACACGAGCATGAAGAAAACTGTTTATAGATCTGCATAGCACACTACACAATAAAAATTGAGTCAAATGCTTGCTGAAGTAAACGAAGATTTCCATGCAATGGTCATAGGATTGCCTTGAGCTTGTCAGCATTAGAGATTTTCCACTTCTACAAAAGTTGAGCCACAATGTGTGGGGTACTGTGCACAGCAGCCAGGAGGCAAAGGATGGCACCTGTGATCAGGTGAGTGAGGGGAGAATTGAGCAAGCAGCTGCATGGTGCTTAATTTCCATCTTTAAAGTGGAAGTGGCTTAAACCATGAGAATTATACCTTCTTTTTTATATTTTGACTCAAGCAGTGTTTCTTCCTCATAAACTAGATGTTTCCTCTCACAAACACATTGCCAAATCAAAAAGTTTCCAGTAAAAATACTGCTGCTCTGACTGTCCCCTAGCAATAAGGAAGGAAATAACATACTATTTTAAAACTTCTAATTATAGGTTTCTTTTGCCCTTGAAAAAGCTGGCAGGCACTTTACTAGAAGCTATAGTGGCACTATAAATGAGACAGCAAACGTCATACATGAATGATAGGTTTCAGAACAATTTCCAGAATGCAACATACTATGTTAGTTGAAAAATAATGTGTTTGCTCCTTCACTGTCCTCCACCTTTTGCATCCATTTTCACCCTTGTATAGGAAAGCTAACTGTATTAGTAACACTTTATATTCTCTGTACACAAGAGAAATAGGAAACCAAAAATTTTTGACTACTTAGTTTTAATTTTAGTAAGTCTAATTTTTTTTTATTTTTATAATGAACAAGGGAATCTAAAATAAAGTCAAAGTCAAATAATTCTTCAGCTACTTCTACTTGATGATCGACTTATTGTGAATATAAAACCTGCTTTACTATCCTTACTATCCATTTTTGTACCCAGAAAAGCTCACAGCTGAATGTTTCCTAAAAATGTGTTAAATCACTAATCTTCTTGACTGTATAGTACTAATATAGTACCAAGAAGAGAAATTTCATTTTTATCTTAGCCTGTGATTTTATTCTTCTGAGTGAGGATGAATAGCACTCTTGATTTTAGTATAATGAGTGTAACAGCCAACTCCAAGTATACTCCAACTTACAAATTATTGTAGACATATAATATAATTGAAAAGCAGTTTGCATAGAAATCAAGAGTGGGGAGCATTTATTAGAATGAAGGCTGACAAAAATCAACATCATACAACAGCATTCCTTTCAAAACAAGAACTGCTTTTATACTGATTTATGTCTTCATCACAAGCTACATTTACATGGCAAAAGTATTTGGGGTACTAACATTCTTTGGTGTTTCTAAACTTTGTAGCCACAGGACATTGCATTCACAACAAATAATTTAGCTCCCGCTTGCATACAGTCTCGCAGAGAGTCTCACACCAAAGATATAATACAAATTAATCTGCTCTTCCTGTGTCTTCTGTTTACATGAAAGTTTTATCACAGGCTGATTCTCATAGTAACTGTACTTTTTGGAGTATTTTGTGATCTTAAGTGAGTGTCAAAGAGGGTAGGTGTATTTCATGTGAGAAAACAGAGAGGCGGCATGGTAAACACAGTGGAAAGATCAAAGCAATTTCCATTGTAGAGGAAAAAACAAAAACATTGTAATAGAAACATGGGGGACTACATGGGGGAAATAATATATTAATAAAAAGATTTAGTTAAAGTAACAAAGTAGAAGCAGAAATCAGTTGAAATCTCATGTTCTTCTTTAGTTAACTCAAGAAGAAAAGCACATAATGAGCACAGTTGAATACATCACTGTAGAGAACACATAAAAAGAAAGCAGAGAGTGTGGTAAAAAAATAAAATCCAAAGCAGGATCATAGAAGAATAATATTATTTCAAGTCTGAATATTGACAGATCATTATGATGAGGTCCACTCTGACATGCATTTAGTCCAAGATACACACTGCAACACAAAAATCAGTGTGATTCCCTAATCTTTAAGTCACACAGGATTTTTGGTGATCATCTGATAAGTAAAAAAAACCCAAAGCCCACAAAATCTAGGAATCAACGCAGATGCTGAAACATAAGGATTCTGTATAGAGTGCCTAGGTTGAAGAAAAGAGTCTTTTTTATCATCTGTGTGTTGTGTCTCATAGCAACAGGCATGACAGAAAACAAGAGAAAATTATTTGATTGATTCAGTTGGCTCTACTTGGGTCTAGACTTGGCGCTGAATCTCAGAGCCATGACCCCAAAGTTAGAGGCTGCACTAATTACTCATTGATCCAAACATTTTAAGGGTATGCTGTTGTCTAACCATCTGCAGACACTAAGATATCTCATCAAGTACTTGTTTTTAACAATCCTGTAACTTCTGATTGCACTACAAGAGGACTAATAATAACAAAGAGCTTGTTGAATCCCTATTTTGAAATACAGGTCTTTGTTATTTAGGAGGGTTTTTTTTCTACTTATAAATCTATCCAGGTCAGTATACAAATACTGACTTCGTATTTTAATCAAAACATTTTATAAAATCACATAAATATGTCAGTATTAATGGTTTTAAATTTTACTTTAGGGAACTGATAAAACAAGAAGCAGCTTAGGAACAAATAGAAAAATGACAGAATTTCTTACTTCACAAAGAGTTGGAAACTGTGTTTAAAAATACACCAGCTGTTAGAAGTATTGGGACAGTCATCAAAGCAAAAGCCCTGAAATGCAGTATCTCATATGTGATGATGGCTAATAATAGATGTATAGGTGAACGTGTGAGTAAAAACCTAGCAAAAGCAAAAGTAAAAACATTCACCTATACGGGAATGATATCCAGTACACCCATGAATTTGCAGACCATGAACTTTTTTGAAAAAGCTGTGTATTTTTATGTATAATAGCACTCAATGGAGCAGTTTTTTGTTAATTTCTGTGAGTTTCAAACTTCTTTTAAGAGCCTTTGGTGCCTCTTGAAATTCAAAGTAAGTTGTGCCAGACAGCTCCAATGTCAGTTTAATCTGAGGCTTCCTAATGTTTATATTTGAAAAGACAGTGACAAATATTTCCCCATTCATAATCTCCATGTCATTTATGATTTTGTATATCTCTGCTGCATCTCCTTGTCCATTTCCTTCCTGTATCAATTCAGCAGACTGAATAATATTGTTCTCTTTAGTGGTTCCTTGCATAGGGAATGGGTCCTTACTGTCTAAAACCAAATCATTCCTGCCTTTTCATTCTAAAACTACTATATCCTTTCCTTAATAGGGGAGTCAGATATCTAAATACCTTTCAAAGTGAGGGCCTCTGAATTGAATAGTGGGGCGAGTTTTCTTTTCTTTAAAAAAACCTCCAAAATAACCCCACTCTGTTCTTTTAATTCTTCTCAAGTATTCCTAGCATTTTTAGTTTTGTCTTGCCACTGATCATTGAGCTGACATTTTCACACAGTGAAATAAAGATCTCTTTCCTGAGTTCTAATTGCTCACTTAGAGCCATGAATGTGTATGCAAAGTTTGGATTATTTTTTCCCTAAGGGCATTGTTTTAGACATATATGCATTGAGTTTTTCTGTGTAGATATTCAGTGATATTAGCAGACTTTATCACCTCACTGTCTTTTTCCTGGAGTTTTTATGAATAGCACAGGCACCAGCACAGATCTCTGTATCTCTGTGTAACCTTTGTCTATTAGAGATCACTCTCCACTGTGAAAATAGGAAAATAGACTATTACCTCTTACTTTTTCTTCTTTTTTTTTAATTTTTAATTTTTTTTTTTTTTTTAANTTTGTCAAGAATGATATTCCTTTACAAAGAGGAGGAAGATTCTTTTCTTTAATTTCACATTTATCCTCTAATCTTATCTTACAATCTCTTTTACCAAGAAGAAAACTACAGACAAAATATGTAATTGTTCACAGCTCCTGGGATTCCCCATAGACACCCCTAATAAAAGTGATAGAAATAACTAAAGAAGTAGTCAAATCAGTCAATGGCATCCTAGGAGCAGGTCAGCTGCCTGCCAATAGATAAGATATAAAATGCTTCTAGAAGGGAGGGTAAATATTTAGCTTTATGTATAAACATCTACTAGTGATACCTACTTTTAGGAGTCTAAATATGGAGCTGTATCTAACAATTTAAGCTGCTGAAATCTAGTATCTTTGGCTAATGTCATTGCTGGGCTAGAAAACTACTTTCGTAGTTTTTAAAAGGTTGTGAAGATCATGCAAGGTCCCTGGTGGCTGAATAAAGGCCATTACTGCTCCCATCTCCAAAAAAGGTAGGAGGGAAAATACATGGAATCACTGGAATATGATGCATCATAGCCTGACAGTGTCTAAGGAGTTCTAGAAATTTTATTGTATAACAGAATTCCTGCCTTGCAGGTCTGAAAAACAGGTAGAAAAAGAAAAAGCACAATGCATTAAAGAAACTGGGAAAAATGTGAAATATTTGAAGTTTGGTCATGTTTGCAGCTAATATATATCACATTGTTATATCATAATCTAGTAAAATGAACAGATCCCATATCTAATCTTTTAATGAACCCAATTTAATTTTGTTGAATTACTAATTTAATTCCCAGACTGGGCATGCAGCTGGAAAGCCAGATGACTGAGAAAGTTTTGTACTTTATAAAACTGGACACAAACAAATTACAGCAAATTTCAGTATGATGAATCGTTATAATAATCTCCAAAAGAAATCAGTGTCATACATTTTTTTCAAAATAATATTATCCACACTAAGAAACCTTGATGACGTTTACTAATCATATTAAGCCCTGATAATGGTAACTTTTTTTTCAGGAGAGGTAGTCAGGGTACTAAAGGATAATACAATATCTACATACATGCTAAAGGAAAATATTTTTGCAGTAGATACCTGTTCAATTCAACATTAAAATTTATAAGTATCACACGTAAAAATGGCATTCCATTGAAAAGTGATAAGTTATGGCAATATCCCAGCAATATTTTTAAATTAAATATAGTTTGTAAAAGGAAGAGTTTTCTAATTTTGCCTACTTACACTCTGACAGATAATATAAGCAGATTTTCTTCTAATTAAATATATACGGGACAAGCAGACAACATCCATTTCATCTAGTCACCTTAAATATTCAGAGGGATTTACTAAAAATCCCTCGGGAATTGTCATTCTGAGGGGAAGCAGGTAAATCACAGGCTCACAAAATGACTTACAGAAGCTTTCTGATTTCTTCTCCCATCCTGTGTTGGAGGACAGTACATCTGAACTGTTCAAGTCTGATGTCTGTCTAATCTGTGTTTATCTTCATGATATGGATATTACAGCACCCATCACTTAGAGCTCTACTCATAGCGTGAAAAAAACGCTAAGAAATTTCTTTGGCTGAAGTTTGAGATGTTTATTTCTCATGCTGTTTTCAAAAGACACATAGAACAAGAAACTTTCATGGGTCCATAAATGGAATATTTAGTTCCATGAATAGTTAGTTCTCAGCATGTCTGCCAATGGTAAATTCTCAGCATGTCCTTCCTCAGTTGAAGAAAACCCATCTGTCAGCACTACCAACTTTTTCTTTCTCTTAGTTTCGTAAAGATCATAGTTTTATTTGCTGTTCTGTCTTGGTATATAATATTATGCATGCTTTGCAACACGATCTGTTTAAAACTTGTCATTCTGCTTCCTGAAGTCTACTACAAGAAGCACAACTAATAAATCGTCTCTGATGTCTCTCAGTGCTGTTTACTGATCCCTTCCAAGATGGGAGATGGGCACTGCCTCTCTTGTTCCTACATTCACTGATTTATTTCAAGATTCCACTTACAATAAAAATTTATAATTAATAAAATATTGGCTATTATAGGACTTATGACATTTGAATCGTTCTTAAAAATGTTAAATAAGTACTACATCTTTCTAAGTATTTTTTCCAATTTGTCTATTATCACTCCATTGTAATATGTAATCTCTGTTACAATTTCCCATTCAAGCCATACAAATCAGTGTAAAAATTCTCATCGGATTTTAAATCAGAATTCTAAGTTCTTGATTTTCTACATAAGTTTCTACTTCAAGGAAGTCTGACAATATGCTTTGATACAGATGTCTGTCAAGATGTTTATTCTATTATCATCTTGCTACTTCTTCAATGCTTACAGATTACTCAGTACTTTCCCTGATACATTTATAGAATCCAGAATTATCATGTATATGGTTCTGTTCACAAAGATTTACTTTGCAGGGCAATTCCAGTCATCTATGCTCTCTAGTCTTGTGGGAGTTCTTAAAGATAATTGCTATTGGGTTAGAAATTCATTGGCACATTTTTTGAGTACTTTAGTGTGGTCTCTTAGAACTTGTGGCCTGTGGACTGTCTGTAAGACACCAGACAGTAGTTACCTATTTATTTGTTAGGCAGAATAAGCTTCAAAACAGAAGAGCACAGGAAAGAAGACAATTCATCCAGCAAAGTTTCTATTAAAGACTTAACCTGCCCCCCCAGCCAAAAAAACCCCCAAAACCTGAAAAAATCCCAAAAAAGAGTACATAAATAAAATGGATGAGAAGTAAGAGATAAATATCCACACCATAGTGGCAATACTATGGAAGACGCACTATGAACGTCTTTTCAGAAATATTGGGAAGGATAAGGGGGGCCAGGAAATATCTTCCAACTATGCCTGGTAGTATGCGTAACAGTAACTTACAGGACTGAAAACCATAGCTGACGAAGTTTACTGATACCAAAAACAGGTTGGTAGTGGATGACTTCACATTGTTTGCTCAGCACAGTGAATCATTTCATCAGATTCAATACAAGAAATTTAAATAAAGGAGTTCTGAAATTAAACAGCAGTTGACAATGGTACATTTCCAGAGCTTTAAGATTGTAGGGCAAAGAATCTACCACATAAAACAACCTTAAAAATCTGTCAGTCATTTATTCATCTGCCAGCTCTCTTCATGGTGCATGGTGGGATTAGATAATTTTCTATTCAGAGATAAATATAGATCTGCAGGTAATTATGTTGACAGAGGAAAATGTGCAAGAGGGTAAGATACAGAGTCAAGTGCCACTGTTCTCCTGTCTGCTTCCTTGGCCAGAATTCAAATTTAAGCAGAAGAATAAAAAATAAATGCACACTACCACTCAGCTGAGAAGGAGCAGAGGAAACTGAGAAACGCAGTTTCACTTTTATTTCCTTTGCTCTTATTAATAATATATTTGCATCAAGGAGAATGAAGACTTCTTAAGAGTTTATGTTTAATCCCTCTATGCTCTTTCTCCAAATATCTGTAAGACTTCCTTCACCAGATTTCTGCTAATATGAAATACATGAATAGCTAATTTAGCTGTCAGTGGGATAATTTCATTACTTTTGCTCTTCTGCTCCTTTTCTCAGCTATTTAAGGATCTAGGAAAAAAAACCCCACCCAAACCTTTTTAAAGTGGTCTGCATGTTACATTGTATTTGTGAAGGACTATGAATTATATAACACAAAAACTTGAAATGCCATAAACATATTGACCAGTCTGAAGTGAGAATTGATGTTATGCACTCCAACAGTTATAAAAAGTATAGTTTTGATATACTTAACTGAAAAAAGTAAAATAACTGATTAACTGATGCCTAAATTTCCCATAGTATATTCTTATTTGAATAGCAATTTTCAAAAAAAAGGCATCAACAATTTTGTTTAAGACCATATCCAGGACATGTCTGGATGATGTGCTTGCTGATCCATATCCTGTATAGAGTTCTCAAATCACTTGAAGATTCTGTTTCAGTACACTTACAGGTGTGCTGAATTACACAGGTAATTCTGCTTTAAAAAACAGCTAAGAATTATGGTGACTTGAACTAATTTAATGCTGATTTACTTTCACATAGTGTCTTGGATGTTAGATGAAGATGAAAATCCAGTTTCAGGCTTCTCTTTAGCCAGTGAAAGTTCAGACTGAAAACATTACAAAAGGGTGAACTGATAACTCTGACATACATTTAGATATCAAAGAAAACCAACTGCACTTATACCACTTCTCACTGTGAAGCAAATACAAGTTTCATTGAAAAAAAGAAGATAAAATGATGCAGTGTGAACTTATACTAGTTTAACTACTCAGCAAGGAATAAGGTGTTTGCTTCCTTAAATTTTTATTTTATATTTAGTGGGACTCTTGACCACCTTGATACCAAAATCACAGAGCGACAAATCAAGGAGAGCTCAGGCTTTCTGGACAGATAACATGTGTTTTTTTAATTATAGCAGAGAGAAGACTGGATGCCTGTTCTACCTCTTCAATGAAGAGAAATATTACTTTGCTTCAGACTGGTATTTATTGTTGCACTTAACTTTAGGCAGCAAAAAAAGGGAGAATATCACAAATTGTATTAATGACATTATATTAAAATCAATGATAAGATGCTATGGAAAGACTCTGATCATATAAAGAGCGCTGAGCAGGAGCCACAGCGCACCCATGCAGAACATTTCCTTGGAGTACTTGGCAGGTGTTGGAACCCTGGTTACTGAGAATTTTAGACTTTCTGTGCTGACAGTCACTGACCCCCAAGAGAAAGCGGCATTTCACCTGAGGCCGTGGAGAAGGCTTCCAAAAACTGAATGATAGAACTGGGATTATGGGTGTGTAGTTTGAACAGAAGTGTGCAATATCACATGGTGGAAAATTTACAGTTTAAAGTTTTAGGATATAGTAATATATGCATAGCAAGCTGGAGATTTTAGGGCAGTGGCTAGTCCTTCTTCTTCACCTTCTTCTTCATGGGTTCGAGTGGTATTGTGTAACTGGAAAAAATTGTCCACATTGTGGGCCATGGGTGGTTGGTTATTGGGTTAAAAGTAAAAATAATTTAGTTGTAATTTCTTAATTGGACAGCTGATCCTTAAAAGGCCTTGTAGAGAGAGATACGGCTCCATTTTTAGTTTGTTAGAATGAAGTGCTGTAGAACTCACAGTTTGTGAGACTGTAATACCGATAAGAACTAATAAACATCTGAGTCCAAACAAGAAATACCGTCTTGTGCATTTAATCCCAACCTTGGCAAAAAAGAAGATAAAACTCAACAGGCAAGAATGAGGCAACTGTGCTCTTTCCCAGAAATCAAGAAATCCCAAAATATTTCCACTGAATACCACTTTTTTTTATTCCTCGACTGCCAAGATCATGTGCCTTCCAACATGAGAAAAAAATTACTTAACAAAGTGGCAATATTTCAACTCACTTCCCTATCCTTTCCCTGAAATTAATACTTATTTCCTTCAAAGCACACAGATCTGATGCTCAGATTTCTGGGACAGAATTTTCCTTTTTGTATGTGTTTGTTGATCATCTGGCATAGTAGGGAGCTATTCAGTGTTTTGATCATACAGCCTTAGTTCTTTACAAATTTTTTCCACATAGATGGATGCCTATCCTTATTTCTTTCCTGTATGACAAGAGCATTAAAAGCATAATTCTTCTGGACCCTACAGATAAAGAAAGCCAGAAATGACTGACAGCTTGTCATAAAATACATCATACTGGAAAATGAAGATGTAAAAAAACATAGACCTTACCAAAGAGAAGTAGTAATACATACCTTGAAAAAACTTCATTTGGAAAGTTGTTTTTATAATAGTATTTAATTCCAGCAGATCTTCTGAAGGATGACATAGAAGAGAGGAATGAAATAAACAATAAAATAATTGCCCATGGTCTACAGTTGGCTTTTCCAAGCATTATATCCATAGCATTGTGTTGAAATGAGGGAAAACAAACACAACTACCATCATTTTCTGTGCTTATTTGAGAGATTCAGTATTCTAAAGTAGTTACATGGCTCTCTCTTCAACATGTTAATTTATCTCTTATGTCTTGGAAAGTCTAATGTTACTAAAGAATGATGAAACAAAAAAACCCACTGTGTTCAAACAGTTGTCTTTTACTAATTAGCAAGCATATTTATTAAAAAAACTCCCCTCACCTAAAGTGAACAGTTTGTTTCATTAACTGAAATTTTCATGTCTAGCTTTTCCTAAGATCTGAAATATTATATGTTACAATTGGGTTTTTAAGTGATTTTCCCCTGTTGAGGGCAGTCTCCACATACATAAGTTGATTAAAAGCTTTAGTTGCAGTGAGATAAATATTATTTGTGTATCTGGTCCAATTGACTGGGACCTGACTGAATGTTCATTTTACTGAAGATAAGTGTGATGATTCAAGATGTATAAGTTGCATATTAAATTACCCACAACTGTGCAACATTTAACTCAACAAGAAGAAATATGTCAAGAATTCATTTTTTCTCTTTAAATACTATTTATATTTATGATAATTCCATAATCAAGATATAAATAATATAAAAACAAATCAGCTAGACATCAGCAGGACTCTCGGTTTTCCCCTGGCCTGGGATGTTCCCGAGAGTCCTTTTTCACATCCGGATGGTCCAACAAAGAGTCAGAGCTGCTTTGCTTTCGTTCTCAAGGTTGTTTGTTATTTCTTATCTATAACATGTTCTCCCTCACCAGCCGAGATGTGTCCAGCAGGTCAGCTCAAGGCACACTGCCCGCCCTCAGGGCAGTGGTATCTTTATAGACTATAAACTACGTAGACATTGTTTACCATTATTCCCCAATAACTATCACCTATGTTAGACAGTTAGTTTCTACTCTAAACCAATCCCAGAATGCCAACATCACCAAGAAAATGGAGACGATGAAGAAGAAGGAAGGAGGGCAGTACCTGCCCAGATTCCTCCATCTTGACCCCCCTGTACACTTCTTGGCCCCCCTGTACACTTCTCATATGAATCTTAACATTCTATTTCTCTACTCAGTAATAAGCTACTCCTTTTATTCTACTTTCCCTGGTTTGTAACTCCTCACATACAGCTGGTAATTTTTTCCATGGCTCGGGATCAAAGGCAGAAGGGTCTTGGGCTCTTTGCCAAGCTCTCCGAGCCCCCTGCCAGGGTCCCAGCCCATCCAAAGCCACAAGAGAGATGTCCTGGTTTCTCACACAGGACAGAATTTTTTTTTACACAATAATATTTATGGCTTGTTTAGTGTTTGGAAGCAAGTAATGATAGGGTATGTGTTGCCTGTACATATAGTAGGTAATGGTATACTGAAGCAGCCACACAACTGCTCCTATTTAGCTTATCACATGATAAGCTAGGCAAAAGATATTTGATGGCAACTGACAAATAGGGAAATATTTGTCTAGCCTGTGGAATTCATTGCTACCTCATTTTACTCTTCCCAGTGAGTTAGAAGGTTACACAGAAGAAAGTGTAATGAGTATCAAAGGTGCAATATTCTCATACTTCTGCGTATATAATTAGTTTGCCTTAGCTTAGAAAAAAACTATCATTTATTTTGAAAGTATTTTAGAAGAAATTCTTATATGCAAATCAAAAGGGAACTTCTGACTGTCTATGAAATTTCCAACACCTCATTACTGTTGCAAAATAAACTGCCTGAATCCTTAAAACTCACTCATCACTGAAAAAGGATGTGGTGAAACCAAACTGAAGTGTGCAAGACAACTGCATGTCTATGGGCTGAAAGGATTTCACTCTACAATATGAGCCAGATTGAACTCTAAAAGCTGACCTTGGACAGTATGAAGAAACTTTTCTTGACTGTGTCAACCAGAATAAACAACTGTCATAATACAGACTTTTCTCAAAATTTTTGGAATGTACAAGGTTACCATTTTGTAACTTCACATCATCTATCTGACACAGCTAAAAGGAAGGTCCTTCCTCTGTGACATTATCAGCTGTGCTTTATTATATTTAGTCCCAATGGACTCCTTCTACAGTAAAATATTTATCAAATATGATAGTGTCTAGCCAAAAATGACTATCAATTTCTGTCCCTTTGAAAAAGCTTTTGAGGCCAATGTTGAAGTATATATGCCAATGAATAAAGTAATTTCCTCTTCAGTATCATCAGTCTGGTATCTTTCAAGAGTAATAAATCCACTAGAATAAAAAAGTGATATTCTTGGTGACATCACAAAGATCTCAAAGCTACTTCCTAAAATTGACATATTTCAGCAAAATATTTATAATATTTATATTTTTGAAGAACATGCTTTGCTTTCCTTCTCTGAACTTGTCTGGAAGGCGAGAATTTTAATGCAGTTGTACAGAAAACAAATAAAATTACAAAGTCAGTAAGAAATAATTCACAATTTCTTTTTCTTGGTGACTGTAAGCACAGAAACAAAACAGAAGTACAGACACAAGATTTAACTGGTTTCTATTCTTCAACAACAAATTATACTTGATCTGCATTCATATATTTATTTTTAAAGCAAAAAAATTATTTCTTACTTAAAAAGATTCTGTAACACAAGCTCAGTCACAATAAGACTTATGAATACACATAAGAAGAGGCTTTTAAAGTATTTTTTTGTACTTAATTACCAATATTTTATGACATCTTCTCATGATTTCCAGATCTGAAACATGAAATAGTCTGATAAATTAAAGTAATAAGTTCTTAAACTAAAGTACTTAAAAATAGCTAAAATTACAGTTCATGGAAGTTTAGAAATAATTTTAAAGTTTGAGTATTAATGAGCTCTATTTAAGCTTTCAGCTGTAGATCACTGATTTTTAACTTAGTTTAACTGTGTTTAGTGCCTCAAAATTGTTACCATTTGAAGGCTCCTTGGCAGTTCATGTGAAGCCATCTGTTAGACACAGATTTCTGCAGAAAAATTGTTCACATAAAGAAAGTCAGTCCAGTGGAAAGAAACCTTGTTTCTTCAGCTAAGGCCATGGAATAAAGTAGTATGAAGATCATCAAAGGATTGTTTACCTTGATGAGATTAAATCCATCAAAGTGTTCATAGACAGAGGAAAGGAAAGAAGGAAGATGGAGGAAAAGAAGAGGAAATATTCCACAAAACAGAGTTTACAGCTTCACAAAGAAACCTATATGAAAAGAAACCTATATTCTTCACAAAGAAATATATATGAAGCTACAAAAAGTTTTTTTAGATATCCTGATTTTCTTAGCCCACTCAGATGTTTTCTGGAATGTCTCCAGCAGCACACTAAAGGTAAATTGCAGAGATGTTCTGTTTTTTTGTGACTGATATTGCCATGACAAAGAAAGCATATTCTCTTCCTGGATTTGGAAGGATTTCCCTCTGAAAGACACCTGTGACAAATCTTCCATCCCTATAACATTAACTTAGAATGAAAAAAGCCATGCCTTGCTATTTCCCACACTATGACGTGTTAATGAAATGCCTGCAGAGCTTTTATGCTTAAGGCCAGTTCCAAGTTATTCAGTGGTTTCCAACCAGCTCCCTGGCATTACCATGATTAAATTTAGGAATATTGAATTAATGTGAGTGGAAGAAAACCATGTCTCTTGCTGGTGTTGTGTGCTTAATGCAGAACAGAGAGATCTTAGAGGCCACTAACAAGAAAAGGAAGGAAGGAAGGAAG